>VDFB02383285.1:0-14185 GCA_007258455.2 Sequoia sempervirens | reverse complement strand
AAATGATTTAGAAAAGCTAGTTAAGTTTTTGAGGGAAATTAATTAATATCAAGAGGAACGTGCACATGTGAATTTGACTTTAATAAATAAAGTTTATTTATTAAAGTGATGATGTTGAATGAATTAAATAATTTAATTTTGAAAGGGGAAAGTTGTTTAATTAAATAATTATTGATAATCATTTAATTAAATTAGAAGAATAGGTGGGGTTAAATAATTAAAATAATTATTTATTGTAGAAGTTGAAAGAGGATTAAATGAAGAGTTAACTAAATAGATTATTTAGTCAACTGAGAGAAAGTGGTCATTATGTTTAAGGGAATAATGCATGCAAAGATAATTGAATAGTTAACTAAATATATTGTTTAGTTAACTAAAAGAAGATTTAGTCCATGTGGAGAAGATAATTAATTAAATTAATTAATTAATATTAAGAGGAACGTGCATGACGAATTGTTTTTATTAAATAAAAGATTATTTATTAAAGGGATGATATTGAATGGGGATTAAATAATTAAAATAATTATTTAATGTAGAAGTTGAAAGAAGATTAACTAAATTTAATATTATTTACACCGAAGGCATATCCTATTTGAAAGAGAGCAACCTGATTTTTGAAATCAATGGTCCACCTTTCTCTACAAGACTTGCCTACGATTGAATTGCTCTCCACCGTTGATCATATTCTGCAGACAAAGTATGGACAACACTTGTTTCACGAGATAACTCCTGGAATTTTCTCTACCATCTGAAGACTGCATTTACTGCACCTGAATCTGATTCACTCCACCACCTAAATCAGATTTACCTCCACAGAGTGCAATATGATTTAATCTTATCTCATCTATTGTCGTAGATGGATAGCATGGAAGGATCTTCCCACAGTGTGAGTAGCCTTGGCTTTCCTCTCCTGGGCTACAACACTGCCCTCGTACCCAATAGTGGGCTCAATGTTTTCCTTCTTGAAGAACAAAAGATGACTGCCAGATTGGGTTATAGAACATCTAAGCAGGGCTCCCTCCTAGACTATCTCGATTGAGCGTCTGGGAGCGAGAAAGTCTATTGTCACAGCCAATCCTGCCAACTTAGAGCATATGCTTAAAACCTAATTTGATAACTATCATGAAGGCGACTTCTAACTAGTGAAGAAAAGACTACAGATTTGAAGGTGTCCTCTTAGTCGCCAAGCATAGTGGATTGTAGAATTGCAGCTTCCAGGAGAAAATGCTCCCCCAAATTCTTGTATGCAGACTGCGTTTGCATCCTCTCTGGTAATTTGTTGATGAAGATGAGGTCTAATATGAAACTGCGGGCAAGGATTACCAGGGAAAGAAGCAGCAGAAAGGTAAGCGTGATGGCCCATAGTACTTGAGCGCCGCAGTGCAGGATTTTTAAGGCCACTCCCAGCATATCCAAAAGCTCCAGCTCTTCTAGGATTTTTGAGCCATGGTGTACACAGTGGCCTGTGTCTATACAGACAAGGAATTGCGTTATGGCAAGGTGATTAGGGTTATTCCTAGGGTTTCGATGCACCTCATCCTCACTTTCTTCTGGTATTGCCTTCTTGTGCTTGCCTATTACATGGTTGGGTTGATTGCCCTGATTGGCTGGTTCTTAATAGTAGGGGTGGACAACGTGGCATTTTTATTTGGGGTTGTGGTGATTGCTACCGAGTGTATCGAGGTACACATGTACGCTACCATGGTGTGGTAGGTTGCTAGCATGGATGGAGGAGAGATATGGTTTGGGCACCATGTTTGGAGTTTTGAAGTTTCTATAATCAGGTTTTATATTCATAAATGAATTATCGCGTTTTGAAGATTTGAAGGAGTAATTTGATCATCTCATGTCGGTGCGTAGTTATTTTTGTAAAAATATGTTACAGAAAATGCAAAGAAATTGTGCAGTAGGTTTGCAGAGGAATTTGATTCTATGTTTTGTCTGTGTAGGAAATTTACAGTAAGTCAAAGGTTTTGTAGACTGGTGCTTTGCCGAGACTACACTTGTGATTACCTGACAACATATTAAGGGTAACTTTGCTCCAAAGCAGCTTGCATGGGCCAATTATAACAAGGTTAGCTTAGAAATTTTTGTTCGATCCCAATGCTATAAAACTGTCACTGAAGTAAAGGGAAGTGGGAATCAAAAATGTGATTTTTAATTGTAGGATGTATGTGACAACAAAATGATATGTAAAATTTGAGCCATAATGTTTGCATATAAGCCGCTTTCAATTTCGATAATGTTGTAGTTTTTGTTGGTGTGTATGGTAGTTATAGTGATGCTCATTATTGTTTTTGGTAATCTTGAGCATCTTGTAGTGATTGAACACAATACTATGAACAACAATGTATTGGTTTTTCTTTTGTGTTTTTCATATTCTGCATGTATTGTAATTTTCTACCGATTTGTTTTAAGTTTTTAGTGTTGCAGTTTCTATTGTTGCTTTGTTCAACAATGGTATCTTTTAGGGTGCTCTATTTTAGTTGTTATCTATTATTTTTGGGCTATTAGGTATCTTTTCAAACATGAGTTTGCGAATAATTTCTTCTTTATTGAATTTTGTGCAGAAGTTTTTCTAAAGGATCTGGCAATTGGGAGTGGCACTTATTATTACATCGGGAAAAAATCCTCATCCAAACCCTATTCCAAAGCTCCAATTTTAGCATAGGCAGGCAGGATGCTGGTTTGCATTTGTTCAAAAGTTTTTAAAGCCTTTTCAACAATCACATTTTGAACATGTTTCTCAAATAGTTGTACTCTCAATTCACATGTGACAAAATTCCTCTACCCTTCACGATTTGATAAATGACCATACCCTATTCAAAAGTCCCATCTTTAGCTTTTGTTTGAAGGTATGCAACTGTTTTTGCTGCTTCTATTTAAGGAATCACTACTTCAGTTGGTATAATGAGTCTTATGAAATTCAACAGATAATGTATAAGATTTGCAAATAGGGAATGGTTCCCAAATAGTTTTTTTAAGCTAGGTTATGATGGTGAATGGAAGGATATGTTATGCCTATTTAATTGTAATTCATTCCAGTAGCAGTGCTTTCAGTGGGTTCTATCAACATAAGATAATCTACTGCATCCTGATAAGGTCATCAGAGATGATGGCAACACATAATCCGATGTTTATTATAGTTTACGATATCCTTACATTGGGTCTACTGCATCTTGATAAGGTCATCAAAGATGATAGTAGCAAGGTCACCCTTATAAAGTACTCTGATGTGTGGATTGAGGCCTAACAGATTATGAAATTGTTTTAAGAATAGGAAAATGCTTCTACTGACCCTTACTTGTTGGGCTACCAATTTTTTTATAACTTAACAGTTCAACAGTGTGAATGGATTGATATTTAATGTGAGGACCAAGGGCTTGAACAATGCTTTTAACACAAGCATGACTGCATGCATATAGAACACAAGCAAAGCCATGTGGATATGTCTGAAAGTGCTCTACTTAATCTAAATATTTGAGAGCATCCTGCAAAATCATGTTGTACCTGCATCATTTCATCTGCATGATTTATATCCTTGAGGAAACGTCAAATAGTCACGGCTCTTTCTATGCTTTCACATTTTGCATACATGTCCATCAAGGCAATTGCATCTACAACGTCTAAAAAATTTCTTCTATCCTTTATGCTTTGATGGATGTCCATACCCTGTTCCATCATGACAAAAGAAGCATTGCATAAATGAAAACTAATGGACTATAAAAATTTGGTATTACTAAAAATTCAGGCCATTAGGTTGCAGAAACGGGCACAGACAGGGCTTGTAGAGAACAGTCGTCAGAGTTAAAGATTGTATAGATGATTTTTTCTCTGTATAGTGCTCTATAGATTGTAAAGATTGTATAGGTATTTCTCCTTGTATAATGATCTTTGAATGTTTGGGCCCCCTTCCTAAATAGTGCTCTTAGGGAGCCAAAAGAATTGTCTCTCTGATCAATTTAAGCAATAGGTTTTTAATACCCCCAAAATGATAATGAATAATTACATCTTCATAACACTTGCATCAGAGAGCGTAGTAGGATTAGACAAGCCAGTGATTTTATAATGGATTGAAGTTAGAATTCTAAGAAAATACTGTAGAAAATATGAAAACCTGGGAATATTTGTATTTCAGGCAGACAAGAACCTATGTATACTGCTATTTCTATAGCTCAAGAAGTTGCACCCAAAATAGAGAGAACTTCCACCCCTATAGAGTCAGCAAATTCCATTCACAAAAAAAATCAAAACATTTTGGTTTCTAATGTTTCAGCTAAATAAAGTTGTAGAATAGACAACTACCCTTAAATTTTTTTTATATCTTCGATACAATAACCCACAACCAAAATTTCATAATTGTTACATGGTAATAATATGCAATGGTGGGTACATTTGAGAACAATAATAACTCCTCCATTCTGATGTCACAAAATATTGCCCATTTAGAAAAGTTCAATCTTCTTTGTCATTTTTAGAATCTATAATATTAGAAAATAATTCGAAAGTTCAAATGATTTCAACCACATATTATAAGGTA
Organism: Sequoia sempervirens; assembly: GCA_007258455.2. Lineage (NCBI taxonomy): Eukaryota > Viridiplantae > Streptophyta > Pinopsida > Cupressales > Cupressaceae > Sequoia > Sequoia sempervirens. Next base: position 9,645 of record VDFB02383285.1, on the reverse strand, counting down.
AGAGGAAAATTGTTGAAGATGTAATAAATGGGACCTCCTTCTTTGTGCTTCTTTGTATTTATATAGATAGAACAATTTCATAACTGCTCAAACATCACAAACAAAAGAAGTATCATCATATATGATAGTTGATAGGTTAACAAAGCACATGGAATATTGCTAAGATGCCAAGAATATAATTGAGTATTGCATTTAGATTAAATATTTAGACACTAAGAATATAATTAAGTATTGCATTTAGATAAAATATTTGTTTTATCTACCAAAACAAGTTATTAGTTGACACACATTATGAAAAATCATTTTTTATTTTTTTTGTATATTCAAGGTAAATTCTATCAATATGTTATCTTATGTCAGATTAGTTTCATGTTTTTTAAGTTATATGGAGTTCCAACTGATTTGCAAATTCGGGAAGTGAATCAAACCCTTCCCATCAAAGTTAACTATTTCTAAAATTCAATAATGTGATTTTTGAAATATCCTTCATAGTAAAGGAGCTTGATTATTCCCCTGATTCAAAGGTTTTGTTTCAATCATGTTTCGATCCTTGTAAATTGTGACATAATTGATATGAGACTATCACTTCTCCATTAAGGCCTTTATTGCACAAACAAAATCATTTCCTAAGTGAGACATCGATTGACCTCATGTTCTACACAAATGTATCCAAAACATAGACTTTTTTTTTTTTTTTTTCAAATCAACTTTCCACACCTCTTCGGCGTACCCATTGCACACCAAGGTGCAATTGCTAGTTTAATTTATGAGGGGGGTTGATTTGAACATAATAAATTCCTTTAGCGCAATGCAAATTAAGTTTTCACTTTGCAAACAAAGCTGCACAGTTTGATTTGATTTTTGATGATATTTGAATATATTATTCAATTTATTCAAAATTTTGGATGAAAGAAAGTTAATTAAATTATTATGATTTAACAATTTAATCGACTTAGAGAATAAAGTAAATTGGCGACATAATTAAATAATTGGTGTTATTTAATCAATCAGGAGGAATAAAGTTAGATTATGATTATATTAAATAAATGAAATTTATTTAATTTTTTTCGAATCGATGAAAAGAAAAATGAATTTGTTAAAATAAATGCTGTATTATTCAATTAATAGAGAAAATAGGTTTTAGATTCCATTAAAATAAATGAACTTGTTTGTAATTGTTATCAAAAATCAAGGAAAAGTCAATTAATTTAATATTGTATAATATTATTTAAATCATGTGAGAAATGAAAATAAAATGTTAGTTCGTGCTAGGTAAATTTAGGTACTATAGTATGAAACTCCAATATTACTCTGGAGTTCTCCCAAGTGTTCAAGAAGTGCTAATATGGATTCTAGATAAATCAGGAAAGTTTATATACCCTATGAGGATTTGAATTTTGATGAGATGCTAAGGAGTGGGATAGAATAGAAAAGAGACGTGAGAGGCCAAGTGATCGATTACTGAGGACTATAATTTTGACTAGATGATCTAAATAGCATAAAGTATTAATTAATGTTAATGTAGATTGATTAAATAAGGTGAGATAGTAATGTGATTATATGTGCATGGGAAGAGTAAAAATTACCCACCCAAACACACAACTAGAATATTAGCCACTCAAATATAGACATAAGTTTGTATGAGATGGGAAGCCCAAAGAATGAAATAATTCCCTAACATGGGAAAGTCTTGGATGATCATTCTAAAAAACTAAAGCATTGGCCTTCTCAACGAATAAGATATAAGAGTGAAAATATTAAAAAATATATTTAATTATAATGAAAATTTAATAGGTAGAGGGAACTAAGACTAAAGGAAATAATGAAGGAGAAAATAGTAAATGTTAGAGAAGGATTGATAAGTAGTATGTGTAGGTTGAAGAACATTGTTCTTGAAATTTTGAATCTATTTTTTTGTGTGTAATTGTATCTTTGGATATTGGTTTTGATGATATAATCATTGTATCTATGAGTAGTACCCTTCCATTTATGCTTATGTTTTCTGGTTACATGTTTTCATACTATTAGATTTTGGTACTTTGGTTTGGATATTTTGATCGCTGATTTTGAGCGACAGTGGATTCACTTTGTGACATGATGATACATTGTATGGTGATAATTGATTTCATACGCTTTATTATAGCGAGATTTTGCATTCTTATTACAGATGTTTATGATGGACTAATCAAGCATTTGTTAGCCAGCCCAAGGTGACGTGCATTGCGTGAAAATGAATTGCATCACTGGCCATGGAAAGTGCCTTGTATGATGTCCGGGGTGGATTTTCTCCCAAAGACAGTGTGCCTATACAATGGATTATATGTATATGCATGTTATTTGTTTGGTTGCAGGATTGCAGGTACATGACACCGACTCCACCTGGTTACTCAGGTCTGAGCGTGTCAAGACTCAACGGAAATGTTGATTGGGAGGTAGTAGCATGGTTTATCCTGGTCTAGTCTTTAACCCGGTCATTGTACATTGTCAGTTTAGTTCAGAGTCATAGATTGTCTTGTCGTTTCCTGTTTGGATTAATTGTTTTGATAAGGAAAATTTTGTCAATTTTAATGATAGTTAGTATTCTTTAATTTACTGTTATTTAAATTTATTTTTAAATGTTAAAGAAATAAGTTTTATATTTTTATTTAATTAATTAATTAGTTTGTTTAGTTAAGTAATTTGATCGTTAAGATTAAATTTATTTAATTAAATTAATTAATTGGTTAAATTAAAATTGTTTTAAATGTGTGTGAATAAATTTAAATTTGAAATTAAATATTATTTGTGGAAATGGCATTTTGAATTGTAAATAAATTTTGTATTTGAAAATTGAAAATTTAAATAAATAAATGCATGTAAATCTTGAAAGGCAAGATTGCCGAGAAGTTGTTGAGGATATTTTCTTCTTCTCGACATGTGTTCCAATTTAATTTATTACTTTTGATTGAGGAAATTCTCGGAGGATATCTGGGATCTCGAAAATACAGAAGGGTTATCAATTTTTCTTCATGGGAAAAATATCAATGCTCTGTTAAAAAATTTTGGTTTATGCTTTTTGGTACTATTGTATATTTGTGGAAGTTCTCTATTTTGGATATTGGGATTTGGTGTTCGAGAGAAGTTTTGGAAGCTACAGGCAAAGCTCTTCTCCAGACAGATTTTTGGAGCAAAGGAAACAGGTATTTCCCTTGTGTTTAAATTTGTTGTTTTTAAAAAAGAATGTCTGAGAAAAGAAAGTTTTAGTTTCTATTTGAATTTTTGTATTTCTTGGGAAAGTTATTTACTGTATATTTTCTAAAAGGATTTGTAGATTTCTTTTAAATTTCTGAAAACTTCTTCTCTGTGGAAAAACATTTGTATTAAATTAGTGAAGGAAATCATTTTTTTTATAAAAAACTCTGGGTAAATTAGCATTGATTGAGAATATTTGTGCGTATTTTCGAGTAAAACCCAGTAGAAATTTTTACGATTTCCCCATTGAAACCCATTAAAAATTCCTTTATCTCTTTAATAGAAAGATTCTAAGAAATTTGTATATTTATATATATATATATATATATGTGTAAACATTCATATATAAATTAGATTGTAAAAAAAAATGTATTTCCTTTAGAAATCGTCGTACAGGCGAGTTTCAGATTTGATAGATTTATTTTTTTAAGAAAATGGAATTAAAGTTAGAGCCGTTCGTTTATTTATTGAATACGAATTTATTTTCTTTTTTTTTTTAAAAAAAAATGATTTGAAATTTATAGAGCCGAAGCTCTGTGTTTGTGGCGGGGCTACCTGCAGCCGACCCCACAGGGGGACGGCGACGAGGGCCGAGCCTAGCGCCACCCTTGTGGGCAGCACTCGACTCAGCCACCGTGGCCAAGCCTGTGGGGCGGGCTGCAAAGTCAGCCCTACCCACAGTGCGCGAGGTTAGGGCTTTTGCCCTAACTTCTAATGTATGTTTTATTTAATGCAATTTTTTTTTAAATTTGTAATTTTGTTAATTGTAATTTATGGTATTAATAAATATATATTTTATATTTATTATGTATATATATAATATATATAATGTATATTAATAATATAATATTTATAATTATATATTTATTTGAATGTTAAGAAAATTTGCAAAGAGATATCTTGTATTTTGTGAGATATTTAAATTTTTTTTTATTAAATATCTAGATATAGATATTTTAATAATTAACTTATCATGATTATGTTATATGTGCTTAGAATGGACTTTTATTTTGGAGTTTTCTTTTTTATAGATTTCATTATAATAAATGTTTATGAAATTGAGCAAAACATAGATTTCATTTTTGGTATTGAATGGAAAATAGATTAAAACTTTGATGAATAATTTTGGTGTTTCAAATTATTGTTTGAACTGGATTTAGAATATCCTAATGTAGACTTTTATTTTTTCAATTTGCTTTAAATCTTGTTTCTTTGTTGGACAAATTGGGAAAGTCTTAAATGAGCAAGTCTTCTAGACAAGTTGGATAACATGGGGAATTGTGATTGTTTTAATTGAATGCTTGTGTTGACTAAGGTTGTGTACGTGGTTTTGTATGGTGTTTAGGCACCAGAGTTTGTGAACATAGACTTGATGTTCATTATGAAAAGAGTAGAGATTTTATGTTGTATTTTTGTACACACCTTGTCTACCTTAGTCAATAAAACTAGAATTCCTTTGTTATGTTTAGGGGAGTGGCTTCGTGTAAGGGCCGACACACAAAGTGGTGTCAGGGTAACTTACAAAGAGTTAGTAAGTCAAGTGATAACTAAATAACACAATAGTTAGATTTAAAATCCTTAATAAGATGATTATGCCTCACTTATGGACTCTTGAGCTAATTTAGTCTTGAGTATAAGATGAGAAGGTCTGGAATGGAAAATCAATATCTTGTTACTTTAAAAGATATTCGATTCCGTAATAGTTTGCAAATGGGGCCGGGTTTCGTAAGAGGTTACCAGGGTAACCCAAGTTGGGGGCCGGAACCTAGGAAGAAACACCAGGGTAACCTTTGCAACATTGTGATGACACTCCACCTAAAATAACAGTTTACCTTGTGTACTTAGTACATTCGATTGTCTAAAATCTAGAAGCAATGTAACCATCATTTAGTAATGTACTTGTGTCTAGGGTTGATAGGTTATGTCTAGGTAACCATTACTATCTCCTAGCACGGGGGGTGGACCTCACAGTTACCACATGGTTGGGTGGAATGTGCACCTTACTCTGTTGGGTCCCCAGTTTATGATCATGGCAACGAGAGCTTCAAGGATGGAGAGCTCGTACTTGGATACATATGTGTACTTTCTTTATTGCATTATTTGAAAACTTGTATTGTGAAACTTCCCTCAATTGATTATGAGGTGAACACTGTGAAATGTAATTGTAACTATTATTTGATCTATCTCATTAGATGAATGAGTATTGTAATATCTTATCAAATGCAATGTAAGAAAATCATGTTTGTACTTTATACTATCTTGAATGGAATTTCAAATGTTATGCAATGTTTATTTTTAAGTTTATGATTAATTAAATATATGCAATGCGAAATACTAAAATCATCTATGGAAACTCAAGTAGTGTAACATCGCATAACTTAATGAATGTATGCGACTAATTAACTTAATATTAATACTTAAAAAAAAAAATCACTTTTATACACAATTGCAACATTCCATAGGTTATTAAGGCGAGGGCATTCTGATTCACTCAAACTAAATTCAAATTTCAAGATCAAAGCCATGTGTAATGTCCCTTTATCATAAAAATAACATAAAGAATCTTAAAATAGTCTTCTGTAAGGAAAAGATCAGTTTCTCAGATAGAACGTTGTCAAAGGGCTACTAAATTAGGCCTGTTTTGCAAGGGAGATACCTTTTACACTATCCAAAATATCTGAACAACCTTGAATAGTCAAAGTAAAGGTCAAAAAACACCTAATTTATCCACTTTCAAAGATTGAAAGATCCATTTTGATACTATATTAACAAACCCTTAATTTTAGGCTGAAAACCCCTAAAACAGTGAGGTTTTTGTGAATATCAACCATACAAACCTCCAACTCGCTGACCAACCATTGAAACATGCTCTATTTTTTCTAAAAATTCCTTTAGAAACATCTCCTTCGACATGTACACTTTATTTCTCCAATACCCTGTTTGAAACCTCCAATTTTGAATGGAAAAAATTTAGATTTTGGCTCTTGTAACAAAACTTCTCCATATTCTTGATAGCCCTACACACACACACATATACACATGGGTCTCAACCTCTCAAGTGACTCTCAAAACAACTTTTAGAAATTGTGATTTGAGACTGCTTGAGTTTAATTTATTACTAAATTTGCTTCTCCTAAACTCTTCAAGAATGAAAGAAGACTCTTTTATTGATAAGAAACAAGTATTGGAATGCCTAAATCAACTATGCAACCAAAAATAAGAAGAGAAAAGCTTTTCAAAGTAACTGAACAGGGGTATTTTTATTGATTTTTATGAAAATGGAATACAAGATCTTCTTTTCCTCGCCATATACATACTTGTATAGATTTTTCTTTCTTAGCAACTACCTTTTCTAACTTCCACTCGGTGCAACTACCTTTTAACTCTTAATCTTCCTTGATTGTTGCCTAATTACATCATGATTACTTTTGACAACTTGTATTATTTACATTTTTTTACATGTTCACCTCCTAGTGACTTTATTTTATGACTTGATTACATTCAAATTATCCATTACAAGGCCTTGACACTTCATTTTGAACTCAATCACACAAATTAGACCAATTAGCCTTTTGAAGGCATTTACAAGATCTAGGTCCTCCTGCACCATACAACCAACCAACAAAGCTTTCAAGTCTCTTGGAAACACACTTCATCATCTTCATTTGTACTGAAAAAAAAATCAATCTTCTTGTTCTTGTAACCTTTCACCTTCTTTTTGTCTTCATCTCTTTCACTTGTCTTCATCTTGGCTTTGCTATCTGCTTTTGCCATCTTCTTTCTCCATATCTATTTACTTTGTTTTTCCTTGTACCTTTCTCAGCCTTCATCATTAGGTTCTCAATCATCTTTTCCTCTTTGAAAAGGACCTGAGGGACTATCTTTTCATTCTTCTTAACTTCTTTGCTCAACCAAGGACAGGTTGTCCTTGCACACTTTCAACTTTCCTCAGGACATAGGGCTTTCCTTGCAAGCCTACTTCTTCTCCTTAACAATCATCTTCTCAACTTTTCATCAACTCCCATCGATTGGAGTTTCAGCCTTCATCGGTCGCCAACTCTTCGGTGATTTCAGACAGAAATCCATGGGTTCTAAGCGCAACACAACACATGCCTCACCTAGGTGTTCCGCTTACTCTTTCTAGTCTCTTGCGCTTTCTCTCAATGCAACCAGATGGATAACACCACAACCAACCAATAATCTCAACCCTACCACCATCGGCAACAACATATATTAGAAACAACTTTCTAGAGCATCTTGGGGCTCTTATACCACTATGATCTTGAGCATCCTCAACAACCTTCAACAACATCCTCTTTTTTTAAGGGATTTCAATTCCAAACTGAATCAAGAGAAGATCAAATATGAAAACATCAACTTTCATCAAAATCAAACTCATTTCACTGTCTTTACAACATTCATCAAGTTCTCAAACTCAAAACCATATAGTGATTCAAGCAATTCACTCATTTTCCAAGGCAACAAAATACTTATGCCAAATCCTTTATCAGATTCATTCCATGCCAATATCTAGCTACTATTCCTTCAAGACATAAGACTCTTCATACTTTGATTGAATCAATTCAAAATATTAGTGAATACATCTCAAATCTGCCTACCTTGTAATTAAGGCACCCAAATACACCATAGAATCACCATTCCCTTCATTATTCATTCTTTAAAGGATCTTATTACCAATACAACAAGTCAACTAACCAATGCATCAATGTTATTAGTTTATTACCAGTCCATCAACAACATCATACTTGATAGAAACAAAACATTAATCTGCACAACAATTTCTGAATCAAGACACCTAGACATACATCGTATCCTTTCACCTTTAGCAATCACTAGACCACTTTGCACACAAGGCTTCCATAAGGCTAGGCACAATTTTTTTTTCCTAACTTTCACCATACCTTCAATCCATTGCAATCTTCATCAAATCTCTGAAACAAATAGGAACAAGTTCTCACACCACTGTCCTAACAGTGACTCTTGCAGTGAAACATCTTCTTGTCCTTTGAATAATCCTTGCTCCAATACCTCAAACCATCAATCTTGATTTCCAAACACAAACCAAGTATATATACAACTGTAGTAACCTTAAGAAAACAAGATTCAAACATTTATAGTCACCTGGGTCCACTGTTCATCAGATTACCATTAATTGTGCAAACAAAGCATCTCTTTCCAAATATGACTCCATACCCTAAAGCGGGCGATTCACTCAAACTAAATTCAAATTTCAAGATCCAAAGCCATTTCCAATGTCCCTTTATCATACAAATAACATAACAAAACTTAAAATAGTCTTCCTTAAGGAAAAGATCAGTTTCTCAGACAAAACGCTGTCAAAGGGCTACTAAATTAGGCCTATTTTGCAAGGGAGTTTCCTTTTACACTATCCCAAATCTCCAAACAACCTTTAAAAGTCAAAGTAAAGGTCACAAAACACCTAATTTACCCACTTTCAAAGACTGAAAGATCCATCTTGATAGTATATTAACAAACCCTTAATTTTAGGTTGAAAACCCCTAAAACGGTGAGGGTTTTGTGAATATCACCCATACAATCCTCCAACTCTCTGGAAAACCATTGAAACATGCTCTATTTTGTCTAAAAATTCCTTTAGAAACATCTCCTTGGACATGCACATGTTATTTCTCCAATACCCTGTTTGAAACCTCCAATTTTGAATGGAAAAAAAACTCATATTTTGGCTCTGTAACAACTTTACTCCATATTCTTGATACCCCTGCACACACACACATATACACAAAAAAATATACAAAATAAACATCCTAATCATCCCATACCACCATTCTACTAAGTTTCCATTGGTGGGATGGGTCTTAACCTCTCAAGTGACTCTCAAAACAAGTTTGAGAAATTGCAGACCGAGACTCAGAAACTGAGTTCAAATTTCTTTATTACTAAATTTGCTTCTCCTACACCCTTCAAGAATGAAATAAGACTCTTTTATTGATAAGAAAAAAAGGATTGGAATGCTTGAATCAACTATGCAACCAAAAATAAGAAGAGAAAAGCTTTTCAATGTAATTGAACATGGGGTATTTTTATTGATTTTTATGAAATTGGAATACAAGATCTGCTTTTCCTTACCATATACATAATTTTATAGATTTTTCTTTCTTAGCAACTTCCTTTTCTAACTTCCACTCAGTGCAACTACCTTTTAACTCTTAATCTTCCTTGATTGTTGCCTAATTACATCATGATTACTTTTGACAACTTGTATTATTTGCAATTTTTTACATGTTCACCTCCTAGTGACTTTATTTTATGACTTGATTACATTCAAATTAGCCATTACAAGGCCTTGACACTTCATTTTGAACTCAATCACACAAATTAGACCAATTAGCCTTTTGAAGACGTGTACAAGAT
>VDFB02383284.1:0-15420 GCA_007258455.2 Sequoia sempervirens | reverse complement strand
GAATTGAGGTTGGAAAAGCTTTGTATCATTTGGAGCTTACTGTTCATATGGAAAAGTAATGAATTTCTTGTAATTTTTTGGTTTTTAGTTCTGATTTGTGTGTTCATGGAGGGTTCCAGGCACTGAGCAGTGTGTGGCACGTTTGGTATTTACTTAACAATCTTTGTGTGGTCTGTAGTTAGTTTTTCTTATCATTTTCTAGCTTTGTTCTTTGTTAGTTTTGTTTCTTTCATTGTTGATCAGACCGACAAGCTGTTAATCATGGAGTCTTAGACCTTTGTCTTCCACTATACCTGGTGTATAGTCCATGGGAAATGAGGCTAAGCTCCATGCCTATATATATATTAGGTCTAGGAGTCATTAGGAGTCAGAAAATGTTGGCAAAAGACTGTTCCTAGGTGAGCTTGACAGTGCCCGATTAGGACAGTCAAAGAGTGCAAAGCACAAAGGTTGCAGGGGTGTCAATTCCCTGGCAAACCCAGGTGTGTGGTGGATGCAGGAAGCCTTGCAGAGGCTTGGGAAGAAGAATGGAGCCCTGACAAACCGCGTGGAGGTAGAATGAACTGACTGTTCAAACAAAAGGTCAGAACTTGGCTTAAACAAGCCTAAAAGTGCTAAAATCTTGGTTAGGGCAGTGTACGGACGGTGGAGGCTCCAAACCCCAAAAATCTTCAAGGTGTGGGCAAGGGTACCATGAATCCCAATAAAAGATCCTAGGTCTTTTGGAGGATTTTTGAGTGATTTCCATTTTTCTCGAGTTAGGAGGCCTAATTGGGGCTCAAGGGCTAGTAGCCCTTTTTAAACCCTAGAATAGGGTTTGGAGTGAGTGATGGAGAATTGGTGATTGGGGAATGATCAAAAACCCTAGAGAGATGGTTTTGAAGCCATGAAAGTCATCACACACCCTTGCATCAAGTTAGTGAAGTTTGGAGGTTTAGTTAGCCTTTAGGAAGATTAAGGGCTAAAGAGGGAATGGCAGAGAGAGCACCAAGATTGGCTTGGTTAGGAAAGTGGAGATGATAGTAAGGTTGGCCAGGAGAACCAGGGGTGCCTAACAAGCATTAGTGCCTATAGGTTAAGGTGGAGAGTGACACCAAAGGGTTTGCCAAGGTGAGACCTAGAGCATGGGACAGTGAGTGTTCCATCCAACCCTACCCTATCATCACATAGGCAACATTAAATGAAGAGGTGTAAGGTTTGTTCCGACCCAAGTAACTTTTCTTCTATCAAAGGACAGGTGAAGGATCTTTTGCATATGTTATTTTCTTTAATTCTTTCTACACATGGAATTTATTTCTTCATAAATTTCCAAACATGGCTTGTCCGAATCTGCACTGATCACTATTAAGGGCTTGAATAAAGTCCACAACAAATTTAACATCAGCCCAAAATGGTCACTGATCATACCTCTCACCTCAACTGCATCATTTGATGTAGATTGCCTCCAAGCTGCCCATGCATCACTAACTACCGTGGAACACAAAGCACCTTTCACTTCACAAAGATGGTGAAGAAGAATAAAATAAGAAGCAAATCTTGTATCAGCTGGTCTAAGAAGCTCCACCTTGGAAAATTTTCAATAAATAGCTTGTGTTTGGTGATGGTTACATATGAACATTTGAATTTTTCTGCCCTTTTCTATGAATGCTGTAACCCACTCAAAATTGCCAATATCTTTGAGTGCATTATTCAACGAATGCACACAACATGGTGTCCAAAATATATGCTTGTATTTCTTCTGCACCAACATGCTTGCTGCTTTACAAATAGGGGCAACATCTATAACAATTTGGACTACATGTGATGCCCCTGACCTCCTCAATGCTGTGACATAGCTGGTTAAAAAGAAACTCTGCATTTTTTTCTTGCCCTGAACAATCTAATGCCTTCAAAAAATAAGGCCCTTTGCTGCATGTTACCATGATATTAAGTAGTGGACGGTTTCTAGTATCCATCTACCCATCCATCACAATGCTGCATCCTTCTGAAGTCTACAGTCTTTTCAATGGTGCGTTTTGTTGCTTTAATTGAATTTTTTCTTTATCAATTAGAGTAGTGTGAAGCTTTTCATACATAGGTGGTTTATATCCAACTAGTGTATTGCTGATTGCTTGGACCATCTCTGTATAGAAAGGTGATCGAGTAACATTAAATGGTATTCCATTGGCATAAAAGAAGCATGCAATTGCTGCATCTACCGCTTCTCGACCTTGCGCATCAAATAATCTGCCAATGGGGTTTGAGTACCAATGTGTGGTCTTTTGTGAGAACTTTCTGCTGCTACATCTCTTGAAGACACATCCACATCCACCTCCACCTCTCTATTCTGATTTTGATTTGCAATAGTTGCCCCTGTTGTTGAAGCGTGAGAGCTCATATTAGAAACTTTACCATCAGCCCTTTCTTGATCCCTCACAGCCTCATATAGTTCCACCTCATTTATACAAGGATCAACACCTTTTCCAGGTATGTGAAGGAAATGAGCCCTCACCCTCGTGTAAGTACCTTGCCATGACATTGGACATAATTTATGTGAGATCGTGACTGTTCCATCTAAACACTTCGGCCCCGAAACACGATCAACATACTTCCACAATGGATACAAGCCTTGTTTGTTTCCCCCACTCGACATTCTTGATTCAATGATTTAAATTCTACACACACAAAAAAAAAAAGACATTATGATTAGACTTTAGAGTTTAACACAACAGCTATAGAAAGAAAAAAATAAAAATTAATAGCTCCACCATTTAATGGTTGTAGCTAAAGTTATGAAAAAGGAAATAGAGAAGAACATGTCTTTGAGGAAATTATGAAAATGAATCATGATTATTGATTGCACAACGCACACATCACACAACACACTCAACAGAAAACTGAAAAATGAATTAGTAAATCAATGCAAAGTTGGAGAAATTTGCTTGACAGTTGGCAGATGAAGACAATAGGGTATTGGCTTGTGGAGATTATTGGTGATGCTATTAGTATTTTTCAGATTGTTCTATTTAGCATCACTAGTAATCTCGACAAGAGCATTGTCTCTTGTCGAGATTACTAGTGATACTAAATAAAACAATCTAAAAAATAATAAATTGTAAACACTAACAACCTTGCCCTTGCACTATAATAATGTGCACAAGATGAAGATATCCAACCGACAACTAGGGACATTCAGTGGTTTCACATTCACCACGGGAGAGTTGGAGATGGTCCAAATGGAAAATGCCTAGAGGCCAAGCAAATAGAAAACCAATTTTTTTTTTTTTAAAATATTGTAAGTGTAATCAATAATAATAATAAGTGATAAATTAATAATATTACTTACCTTGTTGCCTCTCTAGTCTCAGTGTCGTCGCCTCTCCAGTCAAAGTGTCGTTGCCTCTCCAGTCTCCTAATCGTGCTAAATTATGCCTCTTAACCTTTTAAAATTGCGTTTTCATGTTTCTTGCCCTCAAAACTATGGAGACTTGGCGGGAGACGTAGGAGATGTCGTTTTTTTATATCCAGAGATGGCGGGAGACTTCTTAAAAGTTTCTAGTTGGTTTTTGGTGTCTTAGGGGACCGGTGTGGTACCAGAGACGTGTCTCAGGGGGGAGACGCGTCTCTCGGCTACTATGGATAATATAAATATATGTATAACAATAGCATTTTCTTCAATATATTATATTTTAATACTTTTTAAGTCGCCAAGTATTTTCCAAGTCAAAATTTTTGGCCTTGCCAAGTACTCTCTGAGTCCAAGTATGTAAACTATGATTGAGACACTTAATATCACCATTATGGATGTTGAGATGAAGTTTGAAGAGTTATGCAATAAGCTTTTACAATAAGAAAGATGTAAGAAATAGATCAATAGCAATAGTGAAACAAGTGTGGAATAGGCATTTGTAGCCAAAGATAAAAGCGTGTGAAAATGTTCACACAAGAAAGAACAAGGTCACAACGAGGAAGCTGTAATGTGCCAACCAATTTTTTCTTTGAATTTACACAACACAAACCAGCACTACGCCAATTGATTAGTGTTAGCTCCCAAATGATAATCAAATCAAAAGCACTCAACGCCAAGAATGTTCACCAAGGTCCTTTAGAAGGTGAGGTGATAGCATATGGTGGAGAAAATTGAACCACAACTGAAAATGGAATTACAACTGAATGCAAGTAGGCGGTGATCCAGCCATAGGAGATTCCCACGCTACCACTTAAACAGTGGGGGGAAACATTACAATTCAAAACAATTCATCCGCTTAGCGGGCATCCACTCATTAGTGGGGATTCGCCACTTGAACAGTGGGTGAGAGATGTACATACAACATTAATTTTCTCCACACTGGTGGTAAACCATCCAGGGGTTAAAGTGTTTGCATTAGAAATCACAAGTAAATGCAATAATAACAATGGTTGGATTAGTACTACTAATTCACAACCTTACAATTAAAGAAATCTGCAATTTACAAGTGTTACAATGATAGAATCAATGCAAATATGTGAAGGATGAATTTGCCAAGTATTAAACCTCTCAAATATTGAAATTGAAGCCAAAAACTGAACTTTAAGCAATCTTATTACAAAATCAGCAAATTGAAAATGAACAACCAACAAATTGGAAACCAAATAAATGCTCACAACTACATCAATATACCTCCGAATTGAATGAAACCAATTGCAAAAGATCTCAAGAAGGTTGGCGCCCCCATTGCAATGAAAAACCAGCATCAAAATTCAACCATTAATTTGGCACGAATTCCAATATGCTCCTGAAAGGTACGGCCTACTTGCAAGGGCGATTTTGCTTGACAAATTCACACTTCAAAATAAAATCTGATCTTCTCTAGGATTGGTTGCCATGAGCCTAGAAATGAAGAGAGCCAACACCCATAACCAAAATAAAATCATACCAAAAGCTGTTAATGAAAACTTGATTCAGCCTGTCATAAACCAACAAACACAAAACTAATAAAAATCGCCAATTTCTTCACTTTGATGCTCAATATGCACTTCTGAATGAAGCACATTCCCAATAGACCATCTAGGGAACTATAGTTTCAGGCCTGAAGAATGGCATAAATTTGCTAAGCTTTCCCTTAGCCGGATTTTGGATTTCAAACCAACAGCATAACTTTACAATATTTTCCAAAGATAACAATGAAGGCTCAAAGCATCAATAAATAAGCTTCAGTTGGGCAAATGAAACAACTTGTAACTCCAACAAGAAACTGTTCAAATTCCCCAAGGGACGCCACCTCTCACACATTCACTTTATTTTTGAATTAATAAAATATTTATCATCTTCCTTTAGGCGTCCATTTTCAAGTTGCAACAATAAAACATTTATCAAAATATTAAATGCTCAAATAGACCCCTTAATGTCCCCTCTTTAAAAACTTGAAGTCATCAATCCTAGGCGTGGGGTACAACTTAAAAACATGAAATTGACTACGTATAAAACTCAGTCCAAGGAGATAACCAAAACCAATGCCAAGACTAAAACTGATAGATTGCCAAAAATAGCATGATGACCTGAGCTGAACTGCTGATGATGCCACTGCCAAAATTAGACTTACTAAAAATAGCCAATGCCAAAAATAGTAAGTTCACCCCAAAACCAACTGAAAGCTGAACTGAGCTGGAAGCAAGACTTACTGAAAGTGGAAACCCTAAATTTGCACATCTAAGTAGCCTACGGATTTCTAGAAATAGGATAAATCCAAATGAAGAGCGTAGAGCTAAATTGGGGACATTACAGAAGCAACAAAAAATTTGGAAAATATCACATGCATTATTGTGGTAACATGGGTCATATGAAGAAGAATTGTAGAAAAAGGTTGGTTGAACAAAAATCCAACCAAGGAGGGCCTCATCAGAAGGCTCATGTCGTAAAGCATCTAGAGGAGATGACATCAGCTTTCTATGCCTTTAAGGCTTGAAAACTTGTAGATTAGTTAGAGTCATCTACATGGTTCATTGATTCAAGAGAATCATGTCACTTCACCAATAGGTGAGACTGGTTCATAAAGTACACTAATTGCTTTGATTCATTATCTTTGGTGGTGGTGAGAAGTATACAGTTGAAGGCAAAGGGATTGTACAAATAACCTCTTAAGGGAAAAAGTTACTTTTTCTCAATGTGTGCTATCTACCTAGAATGGAGCTCAATGTACTTTTTGTAAGTCATTATGTAACATAGTCCTAATCTAGATGTCATTTTCAGCAAACACAAATGCAATATCATTGACAAGGAGACCAAGAAGACCATTGCTTTTGGTATAGAAGATCAAGGATTGTATAGATTATTTGAAACTGCACCAGTCAAGGAACATGCATTGGCAATCAAGAGTGCATTTGTCATTACTACACTTTGGCATCAACAATATGTACACCTCAGTTTGTCCTACCTCTCTTAGTTGGCCCAAGAGAACTTGGTAGATGGAATTCTTCACATTTAGCAATAGATCCAAGGTGCCTACAGAGCTCGCCAAGCTGAGAAGCAGCATTGAACACCATTTGATGACAGACTAGCTTGGAGAGCCAAGAGAGTCCTAAAACTAGTTCATGCAGATATTTGTGGACCAATGAACACACTACCAATCACTAGGTGCAGGTATTTTCTTTTGTTTGTGGATGATTTTAGTACGAAAATGTGGATATATGTTTTGAAATTAAAATACGATAGGTCTTCAAGATTATGCCTCTCAAAATCAACTCCTTCTATGGCATCCCCTTTGCATACCTTATGTTCTAAGGTTAGGACAACACTTTGGTCAAAAGGAAATTCATTCCAAATTGGTTTTCTCATCATATTTTAGTGCCAAAACACCTGGATCCCGTGGATCTATGAGCTGAAGGTCTTTATCTGAAAGAGTATGCTCATTCTCATCAGCGGTTGATTCCCTAAACAAATCACTCTCCAAATCAAAGAGACTGAAACTGTCATGAACACTCCTCTCCATAGGTTCTGTTTGGAAATCAAATCAATACCTATCTGAACTATGATCACAAGAGTGAGATAAGAAACCATCATTATAAGCTGATTTGGAAGCTTCCACATATTCACCTCCATCATGCTTTTTTTCAACAACTTTATCATTTGCATTCATTCCACTAGTGTCATCAAGGAAACTAATAGTCTCAGAAACTTCATTGGATAGATCTGAATTTGTACCAGAGCTGTTGTTTTGTCATCTCCGTTAAACACATCCTCAATATATGTAGATGCATGCACTTCAATGGGATCGTTTTGGGGCTTTGTCATACATACCCTTTGAGATAAGGCATTTTCTTCAAGCTCTATTGTCTCAATTTCTTCTTTGTTCTCATCATCACTTGGCTGTGATAAACAAGTGATAGGAGTTGCTTATTCACTTTCTTTGTTGTTCCCACATATGTGACTGGGTGTCCAAGCTTCCTATCATGTAAAACAACACTGCTCTCTTCTCAATTGATTCTTGCTCATTTTAGGAGGTCCTATCACCTGTAAACCACAAGAAATCAATTCACCTTCAGTCCACTAATTTTGAATGATTTCCTGAAATGTTTTGTTAAAGGATCCTTCTTCTATTACTGAAATCAACACACAGGCTGGTAGGTTCTTTTGCTATGATACCACTGTAAGGCACCCCCTGATTTCTTTGAAATATTTGTTGACCAAAGGAGTCTTTATA
Organism: Sequoia sempervirens; assembly: GCA_007258455.2. Lineage (NCBI taxonomy): Eukaryota > Viridiplantae > Streptophyta > Pinopsida > Cupressales > Cupressaceae > Sequoia > Sequoia sempervirens. The sequence goes on along the minus strand of VDFB02383284.1, from coordinate 7,762 downwards.
ATATAGTCCAAACAAGGAAATACCAAAGACTACAAACACTACTGTAAGACTGATATGATTTTAACAAACAATAATAGGTGATCATATAGTTTGATGCAACAGATCTTGGATTTCAAACTGTTGTCCATGCTTCATTCTTAACTACAATTAACACAAGTCTCATTATGTAGTTGGCAACAAGAGTAAGCTTGATGAGTAAATACCTCTTTATAGAATAACAAGAATTACAGTCATGTTGTAGCTGATTACAGAGGATATTTGCCTTTAAATTCACCATGTGCCATAATACCAAACAATTAAAGTCTTCTTCATGCTAAGGACAAGGTGTAAGGAACTTGGATTACCACTCAGCTTCAAAAAACTCTTGAAGCTGCTCTTACAGGCCTGCAGATGATAACAGAATAGTGCTGGTTGCCGGAGAGGTAAATTTCAGTCCATCTACAATGATACACCTTTAAACTAACCTCCACAATAAGAAATACTGATTGAATAACCCAAAAGAGCTCCTTCACACTTAGCAAACTCTTTTAAAAATTCCAATCACGAGGAACTACAGTTGAAAAGACCTATAAATGATATTTTCTCAACATTTGATTTAGTAGCTGGTTATTGCCAATCTTGCAAGTCTGTTACAGAGGTTGCTGAGGTTGATTTTGCACCTGTAGCTGATCATTCCAACTGATGCACATTTATCCTACCCTTTAGATGTGTCATGGATACCCCAAGATTTATTAGCATCCTGCCAAAGATACTCAGCACACTTGAAATAGAAACTGTGAGGAAAGATGAGTAAGTTTTCTGATAGTTTTTTGGCACCAAGCCAAGGTAGGGGCTGGAAATACAGGGGTGACTAGTTTGGAGTAGCCTCAATCACCACCAAATGATTGAACACAAACCAATATACCAGGGAATATGCCTAAGCTATAATGTCCACATTTTTACACCATGTTGTTCTGAGAGAATTGGCCAGTTTTTGGGGTTTTTTTGTAAGTTTCCACGAGAGTTGGGAGAACTCCCAAGTTCTTGGAGGATGCATTTTCGGAGTCACAAGATTTATTTTGTTGGCAATGAGCTCTATGGGCAATACTGATTTGAGTGGCACTCTTACAAATGTTTTTTGACTCTCAAGGTGTTCTCCAAACTTCTTGGAGAACATGTCTATTTATAGTAAATCACCAAATTGGCTTCTATTATTCACCTACTGCCTCAGTATCATATTGACATGGTCAAATTTGGATTCCAATGTGTTTCGGGATTTTCCACAACTTGGGGTGAAATAATTAAATTATTTATTTAAGTTATAATGTTTTATCATTATTATTGATAACTTACGTGTAATATCTTTTCGAAAAGGTATTTTAATTCTCCATTTGGATAGCTAGGAGAAATAAGGGGCCTCGCACATGAAAAATGTTTTATTTTATTTTAAAACGGAATTTGATGGAAAAGATGATTAAATGTTTGCACATAATGAATTATTTAATTTAAAGCAAAAGTGCTTTTTCAAGGAAAAAATAGCGAATAATCATAAAAACGTTTTCTTTTGGAAAAAGAAAAAACTACTTTCTCGAAAAAGCAATGAAAAGCAAAAATCACTCCTTCAAAAAAGCAACAAAAAAGGAAAAAATATTTTTCAGAAAAAACAATGAAAAAAGCTATAAAAAGAGGTGTCGGGGGCTCATTTGGATATGTTGAAGAATGATGATGCCATTCTACCGAAATGCTTTTGGTTCTCTTCAATCTTTGAGGACGAAATCCCTCATAGATTTCTAGTTTCAAGATTACAAGATATTCCCTAGCTAAACTGTGCTGTGATTCCATCCAGGAATCACCAGTGGAGGTGATTTGAAGTTTTAGTTTGGGTTTTCTAGTATGGACTATTTTGATGTGTTTTAGCATTACATTTTGGTGTAATTCCTTTTCAAATTGCAAGAGTGTTGAGTGTGGAGTTTACAGTGCTTTTAGGAGGTCGTACCATTGTTGCTACATGCTGCGACTTTAGTTTAAGACTTGCAAATGTTTGATATACCCTTTCCAGAATAATGATACTCTTTTCATGAGTTTGGGTGTGAGTTGGCACTGTTGTTTGAGTGTAAAATACCACCCTTATTTTTCCCAAAAACTCCACAACTTGCACCCATTAGTGTTAGCCCAAAATGCACTGATAGATATACTGGAAAGCAACCCTTCATTTTTTGATCACCTAGATCCCGGAGTGGGCAAGGTGAAAGCATACGGTGGTTGGCTTACAATTAATGAAATATGCTAACCAATTTTTTCGATAGATTTTCACACACAATCAACACTTCGCCAATTGAATTAGCGTTAACATCAAAAATTGAAATCCAAGCTTGAAAGAACTCAACGCCAAGAATGCACACTCAATCCCAAGGAAGGATAGGTGTTGTCATATGGCGGAGAAACTAAAGAACAATACTTGAAATGGAACAGATTCAACGTCAAGAATGTGCACTCAAGATCCCACTGAGGGCGAGGTGCTAACATATGATGGAGTTATTAATTAAAACTGAAACAACAGGCGGATAACCAGCCATGGAAAATACAACTAACTAATTCATCCGCTGCGGCGGGCATCCACTTGAGAGTGGGGATTCACCACTTTGAGAGTGGGTACAAAGAGAGATACAAAATCAATTATCCACACAGGCGGTAGACCATTTAGGGGTGCTTAATGTGAGAAGAAAGAAGAATTAATTGCAGTGATTAAGGACTGGAACAGTACTACTGTTTACAATCTTACAAATAAGAAAGAGAGCTGCAAATTACATATGAATTACAATAGCTTCAAAGCACGTGAGTAATAGATAATCCCATACAAATAATTATCTCTCTAACTGCTGAAAATGAATCAAAAATCTGAACTTCCAAAGTCTGATAACAAAAATCAGTAAACTGAAAATGTCAACCAGCAACTGTGAAAACCAATAAAGTATTCATAACTCACTCAATTCACCTCCAAATCGAATGATGTCTTTTGCAAAAGTCTTCTAGGAGGTAGGCGCCCAAAATCATCACACCAAACAGCAGCAAACTCAACATATAACTCTTGCACGAATTCCAATGCACTTTTAGAAAAGTACGACCCTCCTTGAAGGGGCGATTTTCAATTAAAAATCAGGTTCTCCAAATTAAAATCTCAATATAAGCATGAAGGGTCGCCCAAGGTCAGCAATCACATTGATTAAATACCCAGAATCAAATTCAATATGAATTTAAAGCTATGAATCAAAATCACCTTCAGCTGTAGATGAACCAGCAAACCAAAATTGACCAAAAACTCCATAATTCTTCAACAAATGGGCTCAATTTGCTAGTTTGATATTGAGAAGCAGCAATGTAGCCAACTAGGTGTTATCTTGCAAACACGAAATTGGAGGAAAGGCTAGGAAGTAGTCATCCTCTAAGCAAAATATCAATTGTCATTCCAATAGCATAACTTTAGCATAATTTTCATGGATACCAAAGCTGGAGCAAAGCATACATTTTCTAGAAGAGTGGAAGACTCTTCAATTTCCCAAGGAAGGATGCCAAAAGTCACGACATGTCTTTTCAAATTTCCAACAAACAATTAATTTCTCAAGGGTGGCGTCCACTCAACAAGGCAACATAAAATCTTTAATTTTAAATAATTTCTTCAAAAAGGCGTCCACTTATTTCCCAAGGCATATGACTTCATTAATAATTAAATCACCTTTATGAAGGCATCCCACTTTAAAACACAACTTAAAGTTGTTCTCCTAGGCCAAGGGGGAGGTCAACTGCAAATTATAACATTAATGCCTTTATTTATGAAATTCACCAAAATAAAGCTTTCTGGAACCAAAACTCAAACTCAAATAATTGCTCCATTGGAAAATGAAGACCTAAAGATTGATAACTGCATACTGTCAAAAATAGAATTTACTATAAATAGTAAACTCCCTGAAAAGCCATAGAACTTTAGAACATGGAAACCCTCATTTTTACCTCAAACAAGCCTATGGGCTTCCGGAATAGGCTGATGAGTGACATAATAGATTACTAATGAGAAGGGGACATTACAATTAAGAACTTGGCGACACAGAGCTGATCATTCAACAGGTCAGAGGGCAGTATCGAGTAAGGAAAAGTAGCCTTATGTCTTACCGACAAAGGGTGTGGAATGCGATTGACTGGTTCGAAGCATTCAACATCAAGTACATACCGCACGAGCAGAATAGCAAAGCGGATGCCCTTGCGGTATCGGCAACTCTTTTCATGCCCCATTCTGACTTTCGTTAGATTGTCTTCGCTATCGAGCTCATCTATAGGCCAGCTGTCCCCGACAACTATGACAATTGGCAAATCTTTAATAATGATGATGATATCAAAGAGTTCCTCTGCATAGAGGACAATTACAAAGAATTATTCTTTGTAGGTAGTGCTTCTCCCTTCAGAGGTTCTATAGTAGAAGATTCCGAAGTCACGAAATTCGGCATCATCCAACTAAGAGGCAATAATACCCCCAAGGGTTTAGTATCCTTGGAGGATATATTTGACAAACACAATAGACGTGTTTAGGATCAAAGGAATTCTAACGACAAGATGTCAGCTGATTACCAACAAGTCAACATTGGTACAGAAGATAAGCCTCGGCTTGTCAACTTAGGCAAATGTTGCACTGCGGAGGAAAGCGACAGTTTCATCTCTCTATTCAAGCAACACCGAGACGTCTTCGCGTGGTCCTATGTAGACCTGAAAGCATTCAACCAAAGGAATTGTCTCATACAATTCCACTTAAGTCTGACATCAAGCCTTTCAAGCAGAAGCAGAGGCACTACAACCCGCGTGTCCAAGACACAATCTATGCGGAGGTGAAAAAGATGGTGGATGCCAAGATCATACACCCAATCCACTATTCCACCTGGGTGTCAAATATTGTTCTTGTACACAAAAAGAGCGGAGAAATCCGGATTTGCGTAGACTTTAGGAACTTAAACCAGTCATCGCTGAAGGATAATTATCCTTTGCCTATCATGGAACATACATTGCAAACAGTAACCAGTTCGGAGATGCTGTCATTACTTGACGGATTTTCCGGATACAACTAGATTGCAGTGGCTAAAGAAGATGAACTCAAGACAGTGTTCACCACTCCTTGGGGAATGTTTGCCTACGAGAGGATGCCTTTCGACCTCATCAACGCTGGTGCTACTTTCCAGCGAGCCATGGACTTGGCGTTTCACGACTTGAAAGATAAACTGATAGTCATCTATCTTGACGACCTTACCGCATTCTCAAAGAAGCGGTAAGATCATTTTCAACACTTAGTGAAAGTGTTCGAGAGCTGCAGGTACCACCACATATCATTGAATCCGAAGAAGTCTATCTTCGTAGTGACAAAAGGCAAATTGCTAGGTCACATCGTCTCTAAGGGACTCGGATAGACCCTAATCGGGTTGATGCAATCAAGGACCTGACTCTCCCCACCAATAAAACTAGGGTACACTCCTTCGGAAAAGTTAACTTCATACAGAGGTTTGTACCCGACTTCTCGGAGCTGACTAAAGACATCTCAGCAATTATGAAGAAGACGACCGCCTTCAAATGGACTGAAGAAGGAACGCGTTCGAGAAAATAAAGGAGGCCATCAGTAAAGCGCCAATGTTGGTTCGACCCGATTTCAAAAAGGAGTTCATCCTTTATTGTTACGTGTCGGAACATAATCTCTTCGCCATACTGACTCAAAAGTTGAACGAAGAGACTGAGTCACCAATTGCTTTCATGAGCAGCAACTTCAAGGATAGCGAAACTCAGTACTCCCAGATAGGGAAAAATGCATACGCGGTTGTGAGGACTGTCAAGAATTTCAGATTCTACATCCTAAACTCTCACACCACCGTGTATGTTATAGACCCCGCAGTCAAGAGTGTCCTTACTCAACAGGAGATGGGCACCAAAAAAGGTAACTGGATCACAAGAGTCTGAGAATACGACTTGGATATCAAGCCTACCAAGCTCATCCGTGGGAGAGGTCATGTCAACTCATGGCAGAAGATGGTGATCTAAAACATCAAGCTGCTAATGGCATCCCAGGAACGGAAATGGAAGAAGACCTCCCAATGGTCTTATTAGTTGAATCTGCTCAAGAATGGTACACAAAATTGTGGTACTTTCTAACCTACGGGGAATGCCCAACACACTTGGGTAAGTAGCAGAGAAGAACTTTGAAATTACAAGCACAAAGCTATGTGCTTGGAGGAAATGTTCTATACAAGCATGGGCTTGATGGAACGTTCCTACTATGCGTCAGTAAGGACCAACAACGACAGTTGTTGGAAGCATTCCATAACCAAGCATGTGGTGGCCACTTCTCATCAAGGGTTACTGCATTCAAGATCTTGCGTGCATTATTCTTTTGGCCAACTTTGTTCCATGACGCATATGATTGGGTGCACAGATGCACGTTGTGCTAACAATTTGTTGGTAAACTTAAGCTGTCAACCCTTCCACTAAGGCCGGTAGTGATAGATGCTCCATTCCAGCAATGGGGCATAGACTTTGTGGGACCCATCAATCCTCATTCCAGTAAGGGACATGTCTACGTCCTAACGACGACAGACTATTTCACTAAGTAGGTTGAGGCGATCCCTACAAAGCAAGCTACTTCCGAAGTAGTGTGCAACTTCCTCAAGGAGAATATCATTACACGCTTCGGAGTACCAAGAAAGATTGTGACCGATAATGCTACAAGCTTCTTGTCAGAGGAGTTAGTAGAATTTTGTTTTGACTATGGCATCACATTGTCCGACTCTTCAGATTACTATCCACAAGGTAACGGACAAGCCGAATCATCAAATAAGAACATCATCACGATCGTGCGCAAGATGGTTGATTCCAATCAACGGGCTTGGCACACAAAGTTGTACGACGCTCTTTGGGCTGATAGGATCACACCCAAGAGAGCTATCGGCACTTCACCTTTCACAATCCTATATGGCACGGAAGTTGTGTTACCCATCACTCTAGAATTGTCTGCTTTACAGCTGGCATCCGCAATAGAAGATGAGGAATTCAAAGATCCCATCGAGAAACGTATCTTGTGCTTGATGAAACTTCAAGAAGAGAGGGTGGAGATAGTTGATAAGATCACTCAGCATCAAGAGCGAGTGAAGATCTTCGACAAGAAGGCTCGGCAAAGAGACTTTGAGATTGGAGATAAAGTCCTGTTATGGGACAAGAGACACGAACCAAAGGGAATGCACGGCAAATTTGACTCCCTTTGGCTAGGGTCGTTCCTGATTCATGATATTCAGGAGAGAATTCTTATATTCTCTCACATTCAAATGGGAGGCTCTTTCCACTACCCTACAACGGGCAGTACTTGAAGCATTTCATCCCTTCGGGGATGGGGTGAGTATATACTGTAAATACTTTTACTCGCTTTAACGTTATGTTGTTTTGTGTTTCCCGGTTCAGTAAAGTATTGTCGTGTTTTAGGTGATTTCTTAGAAGTTTTGTTGTAGGTGAATAAATTGGGGAACCCAATAAATAAGGTGAACTCTAATTTTAGGTGTGTGTGGAAATAAAGTCCTTGACTCCGTTACCCAACTGATAAGATATACTGGTCTACGAAACTTGAGATTCTCGGTTCTCCTATGCCGTAGGTATCCGACATGGTCACCAGACGAAGCCTAATGTTGTACCCAAAATAAATTTTTGGCATTCTGTATAAATTGAGCTAAATCATGTTAAAATGCCTATTTTAGGTCAAACCAAACAT
>VDFB02383283.1:24037-80960 GCA_007258455.2 Sequoia sempervirens | reverse complement strand
CTTGCTCAGTAACATTGGCATAATGTAGAAATGATGAAGAGAATATAACTAGTCATGATGTAGAAATTCTTAATATTCCTTTTTCTAGCAATACATAGGTTGAGAAATTTGATCATAGAGAAACAAAGTTAGAAGAGTTAAAAGCAGAAATTATTTAGTCACGAAATGTAATTTGTAGAAAAATGAAGAACAAATCAATCAGTAACAAGAGGAAATAGATGTACACACTATCATTTTGAAAAAAAGAGATCAAGAAGTTTCAACTTTTAAGATTTGAGTAGAACAAAAAGATAAAATTATTGTAGAATTGTAATTTCAAGTGCAATAATGGAACGAGGAAGGTAAATGGTATTTGATAAATTTATTTGAAAAAGATGAACAAATTGAAAGTTTAATTGATAATTTGATGCAATCACTTACAACTTTTGTAAGAGAGCAGGAAAAACAAAAAATTGAGTTTAATGCATCCTTGAGAAAAATTGTTGAGCTAGATCAGGATTTGCAAGAAGTTAAGATAAATCCACAAATGGAATCAAAGAAAATATAGACTAAGCCAACCAAGATGGAGTGGTTCCTGTGTGAGGTAAAACATGTAAAAGAATAAGAAAGTCACACAAGCAATGAAACGTATTGCATGAGAGAATTGAATCATAAACTAATCTAATTGCAAACAAACCAAATCCTCCAAAATCATTCCATTATTGTCTATTCTCAAGGATCCTCTAAATCATTAGTGCTTTCAGATTTGTATATTGTACTATGACTATTTTGATGACAACCTAAGAAATGAGATGTTGTAAGATGCAAGAATCTAATTCCTACATGAAGTATAAACTATGTGATTGATGCCATGATGCTATGATATCAATGTTGTCATGATAGAATGAAGATTATGCTATGATAATGATGTGAAATGCTATGGTGGAAATGTTGTATGAAAGCTAAGATGATAACTTAAATGCAACTATAAACTAAGACATGATTCTAAACTAACATGATACTACAATGCAACTTGCTAAATACTAAAATTCTCAAATGCTCTAATGTGATTTTTGCATAATAATTTTTCTCACAGATGTCTTGTAAAATGTTGTAGAATGGGCTTGTATTTATATGATTTCCAAAGCATCTTGTGATGTGGCAGCAATCAATGGTCAATATTTCAGCATGAGAGATGAATGGTGGAGATTAAGAAGTTAGAAAGAATCACAGAGAATGTTCCCTTGACCAAGGGAAACATACCAAGTGTATGAGGGAATAAAATTTGTGAAAGAGCCAAGTGTCCAAAGTTTGTTTTGGAATTGGTTGAGGATAATGCAATTTAAATATTAGATTTATTTAAATTCATGTGACATTTGATGATGTGGAAAGAGGAAAAGTTGGAGACATGTGCCTAAATTCAAATTTGGGATTTAAATTTAGTAAAAAGATTATTAATTAAATAAAACAAACTATGTGGATTTGTTTATTTAATTAAAATAGAAGAATGCAATTTTAGATTGAAGAATTAGAAGAGTGTGAACTATATAAATAAATTTGGAATTTATTTGTAAGTAGATGAATTAAAGGGGTTCATTAATTAAATAGCTTGTATTTAATTAATTTTCTTGACCGATTTTAAGTGTATACAGTTCGAAGTTCACATTCCCCCAATACTAACAAAATGGATGGAAACGTGTTATTTCCTAAAAGCAGGAGTAGAAAATGTAGGTTAAAGAAAGAAATAGTTTTATTAAAAAAATCATATGATAGGCTTTATGGGCCTAAAACAGATGCATGCCAAATTGGAGAATTATTATTAGCCTGTAGGAGACCATCTAGATTGTATTCTATGTTTTTGAATGAATAATTATTAAGATGGAAATTATTGAGAATTTGTTGCAATTTGTCTCATGATCCCGATGATGAGGAATTTGTAAAATCATTTAAAGAGGCAACACCTACTAAACAAAACTTGTTGTGTGAATTCTTTGTTCACAATTTTTTTTTGGAAAATCATATTGATTTCTTTGTCAATCTCTTTGTTGGGGAAGTACAACTCAGAGCATTCACGTCCACTATGCAAAATCAAATTTAGTGGTAGGAAAGGACCAAGGAGTATTTGCAAGCAGAAAGGACTATAGGATTACAGATAAGATACCCTAATAGAAAATCCTCTGCCTTTAAATCTTAGTTCCAAAGCATTAGGATCCATGAAGCTGTGAGAAGTATAATAATAATCTTCAAATCTATTTTGAGCATTTCAAAGTCCAGTGGCCAGAATTGATAGAAAAAGCATGGAGTTCCTATGAAGAGAGGTATACTCCTCTTCCTATGTACCTTAAAAAGAGGGAGGTGATTTCACCTACCAATATTAAGTGGTCCTACAAAAGGGTTGAGACATTGGCAGATATACTACAACAACTTAAAACTGAATGGATAGGGATGAGGTATAGATGTCCACTACTTCTTTAGCCACCTCCTCCAATACTTGTCACTATAGAACAAAATCTTAAGAGCTTACATTCATGGAAAGTAAGGGTTAAATTCAATGAGGGTTTTCTTAGAAATCCTAATGATTGGGATAGAGAAGCAAAGGATCCATATGACCTCCATGCTAGGTATGAGGAACTAAATAGGAACAAGGATATGGAAAGGAAGAGGGCACAACAGATAGTAGGGGGACCTGCTCAGGCCTAGGAGGGGGAGAGTGATGAGGTATGAATAACCTCATGATTATAATCAACCAAATACCCTTGTTCCTACCAATAACTTTAACCTTTCCAATTGTCTATTTTTAGGATTAATAATTGCTTACTTTTTGTAAAAGATGTATAAATCTTTATTTCCTAAATTGATTGAAATTAACTTACTAATGTTGATATAATGGTGTAGCTTTTAGTCATTGTACATGTCATTATGCACAACCGAGTGGAATTTAAAGTTGACTTCAACCAATTGAAGATAAAGCGTCGGATGTCTAGGTGCCAAAAATTATGGAGTGCATAGTGGGACAAGTCTTTTAATGCTTTATGTTTAAAAAATTTATGGATACACTTCGAGCCTTTAATATGTTTTATGTTATGGACCTCAATTAGTTGGTTAGTTGAAATTTTGTTAGAATACTTTTTTAATTGTGATCTTCCACCATCTAAAATCTAGGATTTTGTTAGCAGTTTAGTATATATATGTAACCGCCAGAAACAATACTTACTATATACCGTTATGTTGTTGTAATATGTTTTGAACTATGTCTCTGTGTTACACTTTTTCTGATATGAATAAAATAAGATTTTCCAGTCTTATTTTGAGTTACTAGTTTTGCATAATGGAATTATCATGGATGGATTCATTTTGAAGATACAAAAGTTCATGTGATCTAAATTAAGCATAGGCATACCTGAGAGCTGGCCACTCGAAGGAATCTAGTAGGATAGATAAGTATTTTCATTTTCAATTATGTTACTTTTATTCTGTACATGATAAATGTGGATGAATGTTATTTGTATGTATCAAGCTTTTTCAACTATTCCTACAAGTCATAGTTTAAGTTTGCAATTTTTAGTTCTGCTTATTTTAAATTTCGAAGCACCCACTTTGATTGTTAATTATAGGTTGTTAAGTTTACTTTCTATCAACAATTAGTTGTTAGTTTTTTTCAGTTTAATTTAATAATTTTATTGCAAGTGTTCCTTCTTAGGTAATTTATATACTTTCTAGCTCAATCATCTTATGCTTTCTAGCTTAACAATTTCATACTTTCTAGCTTAAACAAATTTACGCTTTCTAGTTTGAATGCTTTCTAGTATAGCTATTGTTTACAACTATTTCAAGGATTCAAAAAATATAAGAGAGTTAGCCAAGATGTCCCCTATTGCATATAACCTTCGAACACTACCTGATCGATATAATTGATGCATTTTCAACTAAAGCAATAGGACCTAACGATAGTCTATCACTTGAGACCTTACATTCCATAGTAGGACCATATCATTTATTTTAAATGTCCTTGTTGTTGCTCTCTTATCAAAGAGATATTTTACTTATTGTTATTGTCTAAGGTTTCTTTGTTGTGCCAACCTTCTTGATTCATCAAACTTTGTGACTTGATTTATTCTACATGTCATAGCATCATTTTTTTTATTATATTCCTGGATGAATTTGTAGATGGATAACAAGTTACTTATAGGAATTCTTGCATCCAACCCACATACTAGCTCACATGGAGATTTACTAGTGGTTTTTTCATGGTCACTCTATTAGCTCAAAGTGCATATAATATCATAAAATTGTGCCACCCAATGTAATTTCACATTACATAACCTTCACCTTAGCCTAATAAAGATGATATTCTAATCCCCTTGTTCCTCGCCTTCATTTTTGTCCTTGACCCCATTGCTTTCGGTTATTGAAGGAATTTTTATTAGGGATAATTTTGTGATTTGTAGACATCTACATGCTATGCAAACATCCTAACAAGATTCTTGATCTTGTGCCTATTGGGACAATACACTTCTGCCTGCCCACAAAATGTAATGCCTCTGCAATCGTAGACATGCCCAAAGAATGGCCCTCTTGCATGCAATTCTTCATTCAAGATTTATTTCTTCCCTCTCATTCAACTTCATTCTTGCAACTTCATTCTCTCATTCTTGCTCTCCTACATTGCTTCTACACCATTATTGTTCAATATTCTTACATGTTCATGGATCTCATGTCTCCATCTTGGTGTTGCACTCTTTTTTTGGCTCCTCAAGCTTGTTGGAGGGTAACACTTCCTTATTGGTATTATCATTCTTATTTAAGTAGCATATTGATATCTTGCATGTTCTCTTTCTTTATCTTGTCATTACATACTATCTATTGTCTATTTCTCTACCTTGTTGTCTCTTTAGTTGTCTATGGAGGTGGAAACACCAAAATTAGGGTTTGACCAAGCTAAGCCCCAAAACATCCTTGATAATTTTTACTATTTCCATGTGTGTAGGTTGTTCATGTGGAGCTTTGTGGGAGGCTTCATAGCTAGACCACCCATGAGTTCATTCCTTTATTTCACCTCTTGTCATTTCATTCAATAGTTTATTTACTTACATAATTTAGTATTCTTCTTGTTGTGATTTTATTTATTTCATACATTTTATTTAGTTTAGTCAAGTTGTCAAACTTTAGTTTCTGAGTTGATAGTAGGTTCTATGCCTTTTGTAGGATAACTTTGTTTTTGGTTCGTGCAAGACCATAGCATGTTGCGAGGAAATCCATGCATCACATTCTCATATGTTGGCCATGAGCTAGTATTTCTATCTTTGAGACCTCTAAGGCATGCTTATTCAGTTTTTGAAGTTCTTTTCCCACAAGTGGTTATAAAATATAAAACTCCATAGAAAAATCCCTTTCACCCATCTTGGTCACTTGAGCTTATTTCCTTGAGGTAGTTGAGGATAATTCACTCCCTGTAGACTCTTCGCTATCCTACAAACTTGGGAGTAGTGAATCTCCTTCTCTATAATGCAAATATGATTTTAGCATCCTAAGAACCTTTATTCTTTCCTATCATTCTTTTCACAATCTTCATCAATCTTTTCTTGCTTGATTTTTGTTGTCCATTTCCTTGTTGATGATAGGGGGATGATTAAGGAAATTTGATTTCATATTGGCAATAGAAGGTTGTAAATTCTTCATATTTGAAACACAATGCATTATTTGTATCCAACTTAAATGGTACTCCAAATTTGATAATATTTTATAGTATGAAGTCCATCACAACATTGTTAGTGGCTTTCTTAGTAGGGATTTCCTTAATTAATTTAGTAAAGTAATTTGTTTCCACTAGAATCCACCTATGCCCACCCTATATTTTTATGTAATCTCTCCAATGAATTCAATAACCCATTTCTGAAAAGTGTTTTCAACAAAGATTGGTTTTAAAGGTAAGGCCTCCAAATATTTCAACTTTTCAAAGAATGTTTTGCATGCTTCACACTTTCTTACTAGTTTTTGTGAGTTCGTAAAGAGAGTAGGCCACCAATAACCATATCTTAGGATTGTATGTGCAGATATTTTTTCCATGAAGTGTCCTCCAAAGAGTCCAATATGCATCCCATTAAGGATTCTAATTTCTTTATCCTCATCTACATATTTAAGAAATGCATGGTCCCTCTTTGTCCAATATAATTCATTCTACAACATGACATACTTGATAGAGTGTAGCTTGAAAGTACTCCTCTGATTATTGTTCATATGTTTAGGACATTAGATATTATTCAAGTAATAAATGATGTACCTATACCAAGGAGATGATTGTAACACAATCCATTGATGTTTTTCTTGTCTCTAAATTATTTACCTAATTTTCTTCAAGTTTTGATTCATCCATGAGTAGAGTCAACCTTTGTCCTCTAACAAGCTTTGTTATTCATATTTTTATATTCGATTCTTGGATATTTTTGATCCACCTACACCTTCTCCTTAGTACTTCTTACTAAGTAAATATGTCCTTGACTGCAACATTTGGGACATAATCAACAATTTTAAACTATAAGGTATGAAATTCTTTACTATCTTGACTAGAACATAAGCCTGTTTCTCCATGGTATCATATTTTAGTTCTACATCTTGGAGAGACTTATTGAAGAAGGCTATAGGATTCTCATACCCTTCATCATTATTTTGCACCAAAATAATGGCTATATTATGAAAAATACAAAAGAAAATAATTGAAAAGGCTTTGAAAAATATGGAGACTTTAATACAAGAGCCTGAATAATTACTTCTTTAATACTTTGGAATGCTTTAGTTGGTTCTTCCCCCCAAGATATGGATTCATCTTTCTTGATCATCTTATAAATAGACTTTGCTAGCTCAATAAAATTTGTAATAAACCTTCTAACTAAATTCACCTGCCTAAATAAAGAGTGAATACCTTTGATATTTTTAGGCTGGGGGATCCTCTCTATTGTAAGAACTCATTTTGGATATATTCTTATCCATTCCTTTGAAGAAATATGGCCTATCATTTTTCCCTTTGTAACCCTAAACACACATTTCTTGGGGTTTAGTGAAATTTCATATTCAAAAGCTCTAGCAAAAATCTTCTCAAGATGCATGCAATGATCTTCTTCTTTCTTATAAAATCAATCAAGTCATCTTCATAGACTACTATGATCACATCAATGAGGTATAAAAATGAAACATCCATAGCTCCTTGAAATTTTTCCCTGACATTTGTTAGGCTCAGTGACATATTTACATACACATATGTGTCCCATGGTGTAGTGAAAGCAATTTTGTAATGCTATGATTCCTTAACTTTCACTAGGTTGTATCTTGAGAAACCATTCATCATTGATAGTAGTTCACAACCAGTTACTTTCTGCACCATTGACTCCATGATTGGAAATGGTAATTATCTTTCAATGAAAATGCATTAAGATTTCTATAATCCAAACTTAATATGATGCCTTCATTTTTCTTTCTAACTAGCACCAAATTAGAAACCCAAGTGGAATACCTAATAGAATTGATAATATTTATATCATTGAGCTTCATTAACTCTTGTTGCATTTTGGGCATCAACATTTGGTTGATTGGTCTTTACTTTTTCTTGAAAGACTTGGCATTAGGTTTCAAAGAAATTTCATACTAAAATAAATCCTCTTTGTATGCCTTCTGGTCACCATAAGATCATGCAAACACATGCTTATATTTCTTGAGTAAAGAAATAAGTGTTGTCACAAAGGATTGCACCTTGAATGCTAAGATTTTAAGCTCAACAATCCTATGCAACATGGGAACATCCTCAGGCCTGTGGGTTGCCTAAGATGAGGATGAGCCTCTAGATTATGGGTTGGTTCCCTTTGAAAACCCCTTAAAACTTGTTGGCTTGATTGGAAAAGGGATAGAAAACTAAAAATCAATGTTTAAACTTAAACTAGGAGGTGATACACCAATGATAAAGGACTGTGTACCTGTTGTTATCACTCATAATTCTCTCAAAATAGCTCTATCCTATGCACAACTCAATTTTTTGACCAACTTATGCAAAAGTATTTCAACAGGAGGTTTTGTTTTAGGTTTTATTTGAAGGAAAACATGTGTTTTCACAACTTTATCACTAAAAACATTAAAAAAAACCTATGACCTGCATTTATTGTTCATATCCTTGCATGAAATTATTGCAAATGAGACCTACTCCAAGGATTTGATGGTTTTATCACAAAAGCCTCTAGCTCAGATCATTCATAATATCATTCATACATGAAAATTTGAGAAGGAAAACTTGTTGATTTTATTGATTAAAAGAGCTTGCTAGTACAATCTTTAAGAATGTGTAAAATAAACTAAGTGTTGTTGCTTTATTCATCCCATAAGAGTTAAAATCTCTTCTTTTTACATAAGGAAAAATAAAGCCAAGAAAGAACTAACTCAAAAACTTGAAGAAAAGAAGAAGCCTTATAGAAAAGGAGCTTGCTTGTAACTAAAAGAGGAGACAAAAGATGAACTGATTGTCTTCCTTCCTTGAAATATCCTCCAATTTGCATGATGAATCATCTTTGGTCGTGCACAAGAGAAAAGCCTACCAAAAAGGGCATAGAATTGTTCTAAACTGGATGTTTGTAGGCTGAAACGTTGCCTCAACTGGTGCTACACCCATGTGGGGACTTGAATTGAACTGGAACTGCCCAAAACCCCCCTTTTTAGGCCCCTAATTTATTGTTAAGACACTTTGCATGATGTGTCTCCTTTTCTAGGCATATAAGGCCAAAAAGCCTTATTTTAAGGGCTCTAAACTGATCCATTTTGCATACAAAAGGATCCTAACTTCACTTAACTTCAGTCATGACCATATGGGCCCCTAAAACAAGTCAAAACTGCCTCTAAGTGCTTGAAAACTGAGCATTTATTCCACTGGACTGGTGCTTTTGATGTAAATAGGATAGTCTTCCATTAATGATGCCTTTATCAAAGACTTAACTTGAAACTGTTCCCTACAATTGGAGTCTTTTCACTATCATAATATTTCCTTTTAACAGGTTCTTGAATTCTTTTCCATGCTATGTTACTTTGAAATCTTCCACTTCAAAGTGACTCATTGTCCTATAAACTTTTCCCTTCATGAACCTGTGACTTCTCTTTATTCATGACACTTCACTGCCATAGGTTTGTTCTTGTTCACAATCACCCTTGTCATTCGTGCATCATGGACTATCATTTCTTTTCTATAAACTCTTCCCACTGTCACTACCAAGGAAGCTTCAGAGTCTTTTAAGATTTTTTGTTTGATTATGATAAGTCTCATCTTTACACTCAAACTTGCATGACTACCCCAACTACTTATACAAATCATGTTAGTGTAGGTTTTTTAATATTTATTTTTCCTACAAATTATTAAGCATACTTAGGATATGTGAGACATGGTTTATGTGAGGACACGAGGCGTAATCCATTGATTACATGTGTCGCTCTCACCCACACTTGGGTGGCTGAGTCTCACACCCTCTTTTGGCCTTATAATTCACCTCACAAAACCACTATGTTGTCTCCTTCTGAGTAGGTTATGCCACATGTTTGGCATTTTCCAAGTAGGCATAACTCCCACCTAGTTTGGTTATTTGGGAGTTATTACCTCTCTTGGAATTATATGCCCATATTTTGCTATATATTCAACACTCACCTCTCCCTCCTATCTAGTCCAAATGAGCTCATATCAGCTCAGTCAGTTCAAGGGAGTGTTGATGCATATTGTATCATTTTGAGTATGATAATATCATCATTTTGTTATTGCACCATATTCCAAAATTTCATCCTCTTGTTGCTCTCATGTAGAATGTTAATCTTGGTTTTGTAGGTGATCCTGGATGGTCGAGTTCATCAACAACTCTTACAAATCACTGTCATTATGATTACTCAAGGTGACTTGATTGTGCTTTTGTTTGTGAAAGACTTACTCTCAAAATTTTGCACCCCTGCCTCATTGATGAATGGCCTCCAATCTACATTTACTATCCTTGGATTTTGACTTATAGAAAACTTCCATCTATCCTATTTATGAAACATATCACTTCATTCATTTAAAGTGTCATATGTGTATCATCAAAGGATTGAATTTTTTTTTCTAACAACCTCCATATTGTTGGTTCCTTGACATCTTTACAAACAAATTTCACAATATGATGATGAAATAAAACTCACAACCTCCTATATATACCTATTTATGCCTAGGATACCACCCAAGCAGACTTAGATAACCCTATATAAGCCCTAGGCTGACCTAATCAACTAAATAACAATAGAATAATGATAATATGACTTAATTAGGAGTTAAGATAGCCACAAACTGACTATTCATAACCCAATGTACTCTAATATTAAGGGTGTAGCAATAAATGAATTAAACCACAAAATTAATCATGTAATTCCTTAGATTGATCTAGTTGATTGTAGATTTTTGTAACTTGATTTGCTTCCATCAATTATATTTGATGATATTGCTTCCATCAATTATATCTGATGATACATAAGGGCTAGTGGTATATAAAAATACCTTAAGGAAGCTATTGAATTGTGAGGGTCAAATTCTCCTCAATCAATCCCTTGGATATACTAGACTTATGACCTTGGACAAACATTTGTAGATAACATTGTCAAACATGTAGGTCTATGATTTTAATGCAAGTCATGATTATTTGTAGGGTTCCAAATTAAAATATT
Source organism: Sequoia sempervirens (assembly GCA_007258455.2). Taxonomy (NCBI): domain Eukaryota; kingdom Viridiplantae; phylum Streptophyta; class Pinopsida; order Cupressales; family Cupressaceae; genus Sequoia; species Sequoia sempervirens. The sequence goes on along the minus strand of VDFB02383283.1, from coordinate 70,274 downwards.
ATAGTATAATTCTCCTTTAAATACATATTTTCATTTTTCAATTCCCAAATGATGTTTAAATGTACAAGTGAATTTCTTTAAATACCATGAGCTCAATAAATCACACAAACATGTACCAAGTTAGCCTTACACACATTGAAAGTGCCCAAAATGACATCATCAGTAGTTTGAGAACATTCATCTATGAAGAAAACAAAACACCCCATCAATTTCTCACAACATCCATCATCCTGAATGAAGAAGAAGAAAAGACAAACATAGCAGTTGGAAGACCCATGTTACTACCTCCTGCCTGGAAATAGGTAGTGAATAAACATTTCAATAAAATATTGAAACCATCATACAACATACCTTATGACCATTTGGCGACCTACAACTCCCATTCAACAACCAAGGATAAACACACCAATATTTCAGCCTGGTAACGTACACATTGAAGGTACCCAAATTGACATTATCAGCAGTTTGAGAACATTCATTTTTGAGAAGAATGAAACACCCCATCAATTCTTCATAGCATCCATAGTCTTAGATGAAGAAGAAGAGGAAGCAGACACAGTGGCTACAAGACCTGTATTACCACCCCCCGCTTGGAAATAAACAAAACAACGCTTCTACCATCTGTTATAGTGCTTTTGTGCATTATTATAGTGCTTCCACAACTAAAAACAATGCTTCTACCACTTGTTTCAGTGCTTATGCCATATATTATAGCACTTTTGTTAATAGTAAACTAAACTCTGTCAGAGTTAGAAAATTAGTATCAAAGCACTTTTTTTGTAGAGCTTTTGCGCTATCTTTTAGCGCTTCAACAGTCAAAAACAACACTTTTTCCATCTGTTTCAGTGCTTCTTCCTTTTTTTTCAACTCGTCCACCTTTTGTATTAGAGCTTCTACAAAACTTTAAAAAAATAGAGACCTCTCAGAAACGTCTGTCAGATTTGTTACGATAAAAAACTCAAGTTTTTACCAGTTAGAAACATTTCACAATTCAAACAGTGTCCTAAAAACTTGAAACAAAGTAGGTTTTTACAAGTCAAAATTGTTTTTAACATAAAATCATATCTTGCAAAATACAAAAGTGTCAAATTATTAAAACAAATCTAGATTATTGAGTCAAAATTTCCTCATCAGGATTCTGACATCCTATCATCACGAAACAAAAACTTAGAAATCATATTTTCAACTTAGCCTAATCAATAGAATACATTATTCTATTTGGTTTTGTTAAAATCAAATTGACACTAATCACAACACAAGAGATCCAAGTTTAGTGAAAACTACCAAAAATTGTATGCCAATCTTGACAAGGTTGCAAAGATAAAAACTTAGAGAGAAGGGAATTGAAAATCCAAACATGACTGAAGAAAACCCCTTCTACCAATTTCGACAACAAGATACCAATGAAATAACACAAGAAGATATACAACACACCCAATAGGATCCATGTTTTCATAAATTTATGGAAAAGGTCTTTGAAGAAGACATGGGGAAGTATCTCTTGATGTTAGCAGAGTTAGGTGCAAAACTACCAAAGGATTTTGACATGAATCGATTGAAAGAAACACCAAGAACAAACAAAATAGAACCACCCAACACACAGGACACAAATCAAGTGGTTGCTTTAACAACACAAATGCAGACTTTGTAGGAACAGATTCATAATATGCAAATGGGAACCACAAAGAAATACTTATTAAAGGACATTTGTCCTTACCCTTTTCATCTGTGTGTGGATATGATACCCTTCCTAAGGCATTGTGAGTCTCCTAAATAAGACAAATACAATGGAAAATCAAACCTGATTGACCATGTACAAGAATTCAGAACAATGAGCCTCGAGTTCACACAAGAAGATACATACCTCATGAGGTTATTTCCTAGGAGTTTGGGAGCCCATTACATGGAATGGTTCTCAAAATTACAACCAAGGATTCAATCCTTCAAAGAACTGGTCAACAAATCCATTTCTCAATTCTCCTTCAACATAACACATGGCGTAACCATAAAGGATCTATATAACTTGAAAAGGAAAAAGGGGGAGACTTTCTTGTCATTCTTACAATGTTAGAGAAAATTGTTCGCAAGATATCCTCAATCTATACCTAAAGAGGAGAATATTGAACTATTTATCGACAATTTAAATGATGACATGAGTTATAGACCCAAACTACAATGCCCCCCAACATTTGAAAAGGTAATTGAAAATGGGCTTAAAATCAAAGAAGCCCTAGTCAAACAAGGAGTGATTAAGCACTATAGTGAAACATCCAACAACACAAATCACTATGGAAACAACAATAAGCAAAATTTTGGCAGAAAAACAAAAATATTGGAAGCAATGAGGCTACAACTAAAAATACAAAACCATTATTTGACAGCATCAACTGTCAAAGCAAATCAAAATGAAAACCTAAATAACAATCGAAGCACTCCTCAAAATAATAACACCAACAATGGAGAATCTCGACCATCATACCAAAGACAATCCAATTGATGGACATTCACCCCATTAGGATAAACTTTTGAATCAACAATGAGAGAACTCATTGCAAACAGGCTCATTACCCTACCAGAAGCACAAAATTGGGAGCTGAAGGTGAAACCATCTTGGTGGAATGATGTAGATTATTGCAATTTTCATAAGAATAAGGGACATAAAACAAACTACTGTATGCAACTAAAACATTTGATACAAGACTTGATTGACGCAAAGAAGGTGTTTGTTGAAGGGCATTAGACAAACAATGATCACAACGCATTTACCAATCCATCACCCAACTATGACAAGGAGACTCTTCTTCAAGTGGCAAAGGAAAAAGTATAAACTATGTCTATGACACCACTATTCTTTTCCTTTTAGAGGTTGAGAAAAAAGACATTAATAATTAGAAAGATGACATAAACATCAATAACATTGAACCCCTCAACATGATGCCACGTAAAAACACATCGAACAATCAAATCAATGTCCTAAAGATCAGGGAAACAAAAGACCATCAACAAGTAAATATAACAACAAGGGGGCAGTCCAAAGTGATACTGAAAGGAATTTCCTCCAAAAACACTACTCCCCCATCGCATCAATACAACATCGTGGAACAATTACAAAAGATACCCGCACAAATATCTATTATGGAACTACTCAAAATTTCACCATCACATAAAGAAGTTCTGGAATAGGCTCTAGTAGCTACAATGGTGCCCAATAATTTGGATGTTTGTCAATTCCAAGGCATGGTGGGACATCTTACTTCACCTCATTATCTATTGTTCTCTAAACAAGATGATGTGTCTCTAAATCACCCACACAATGCGGCCTTGCATATAGAATTTCTCATCCATAAACACCGCATCAAGCGTGTCTTAATAGATGGTGGACCTGGATTAAATATTTGTACTTTGAAACTAATTCATGCACGGGGCTATTCTGACAACACCATTGACTCCAAAAGAAAGATAAGAATAAAGGCATATGATGAAGAAGAAAGGTCTTCCAAAGGGCTGATAGTACTTCCAATTCAAGTAGGACCGATTGTCAAAAACATTGTTTTTCAAGTGTTAGACAAGGACTTAACATATAACATACTATTGGGTCATCCATGGATCCATGAAATGCAAGCAATACCTTTGACATACCATCAATATCTAAAATTTCTAGTAAACGAATAGGTCACTATATCAACTAACAACAATAATCCACAGACTTGCAACATGTTAAAATAAAATCAAGATACTCTGGTACCCCACAACAGAGAAGTCAACACTTCTACTTCATCTAGTGGTGAAAGATAACCCAATTTCCTATCGAAATGGGTTGAGAAGAAGGATCGGGTAAAGGAAACAACTATTGCAGACACGAATATATCAAACACTAAATTTCCTATGAATGAGTTATCACAATAATTTTCAGACAAGGTTCAGTTAAAGGACAAAGGCTTAGGAGAATATTCCCTTGAGCAATCTTTGTGTCTATCACAATTGCTACCATCACCAAAATCATATGGACAACCCATGTCAAACACACCAATTTCATCACAACCAATCACAACTCTTAATGAAATATTTGTTAAAGTAGGTACTCTTGAAGATGAGTTAGAAGAAAAAGCCATTCTAAATTTGCTATATAATGATGAAGAAGCCTCAACATTAATGAATATCAATATCAAAACAAATCAGTATGGAAAAGGGAAGGCTATCTTATATAAAATGGGATATGAAGGCCAGGAACCAATTGGCAATAGAAAAGATGGTATTATAGAACCTATTCAACCTCTAACTCTGTAGCCTAAAGACAAAATAGGATTAGGCTACATAGGTAAATCAAAAGAGGAAGAAAATCAGAAAGTGGTAGAAAGGATTCTACAAATGAGAGATGGTTCTGACATAGATTCCAACGAGTATGAATGGGATCATTTATCTACTACATCCTACACTGAAAAACAAATTGATGTCATTCATACATATACACCCTCATGAGAGGAGGGACAAAGTTCAGGAAATAGACCATTTGTAATAGGATCAACAAATATTGATGACTCATGCGAGGATGATCAGAAATCAAGTGAGATAAATGACTTGGAGGTGAGTACTATCACATACCTTGACCTTCCTACCAACAACTTTAGCCACCTAGCCATCAGAACACTTACAATAGTCAACCTTACTCAGCCAAATGACTTATTACCTTTGAGGTATCTTGAACTTATTGACTGGGAACCCACCGAACATATTCATTTACTAATCTTTTCAAATGATGATGTCATCATAAACTATCTTTGTAGTGACGAACCTAATACTAGTTCTATCCATAACACTCATAATGATGCTTCACAACAAGAGGGTTCCAAATCTTCCAGTTGCAAAAATGACAACAGGAAAAATAAATCTAATGGTGAAAACCTTTCTAAGGAAGCGTTAGATTTTGAAAAAGAAAAAATAAAGAATGTATCCAACAATAAAAACCTTTCTGAGGCACTGAAGGATGAAATATTTGACACTCTCCAAGAGCATTACCATGACAGATCATTAGTACTGGTAGAACCAACACAGTCTATATATATGGGAACAACTAAAAAGGCCAAGATCCTACATCTAGCAACATCCATGACAAAACAAGAGAAGCTTGCATTCACAAAATTCGTTGAGGAGCAACACATCAATTTTGCATGGTCTTATTTTGACATGCTAGGATTGGATCCAGATCTCCTAATGCATCATCTATCACTACCAAAAGGAATCAAACCAGTCAAACAAAAATTGAGAAATATGCATCCCCACATCACCATGATGGTTAAAACTGAGCTGAAGAAATTATTGGATGCAGGATTTATCAGGTCCATAGATTATGCATAATGGATCTCAAATATTGTGCCAGTATCAAAACCTAATAATTGCATAAAAATATGTACGGATTTCAGAGATTTAAACAAGGCGTTCCCAAAGGATGATTTTCCTTTACCTAGCATTGACATAATTATTGAACTAACAGCAACACATGCCATGTTATCGTTAATGGTTGCATTCTCATGGTATAATCAAATAAAAATAGCACTTGAAGATCAAGAAAAGACAACATTCACTTGTCCTTGGGGTACATTCTATTGGAATGTCATGCCCTTCGGGTTGAAAAATACAGGTACGACATATCAGCAGGCGATGACCACTATTTTCCATGACATGATGCATACTTTCATGGAAGATTATGTGGATGACATCTTAGCAAGATCATACACAAGGGAAGGATATCTAGAAATTCTAGATAAAATCTTTACTAGGCTAGAAAAGTTCAATGTTAGGTTGAACCCAAAGAAATGTGTGTTCAGGGTAACATTAGCAAAACTCCTTGGTTACATAGTATCAAAAAAAGGTATTGAAGTGGACTCGACTAAGGTTAAAGCAATAATGGAGATGCTGCCACCTAAAAATATCAGTCAATTATGATCCCTACAAGGCAGGTTGCAATCCATCAGGAGATTTATCTCCTAGCTAGCAGACAAGAGTCACCCATTTAATCATCTACTTCATAAAAATGTTTTATTCAAGTGGGATCATGACTATGAAACAAATTTTAACTAGATAAAGCAATACTTGATGTCACCTCCAATACTCATGCCACCTATGGAAAAGAGACCATTGATACTATATATCGCAGCAACTGACATATCCTTAGGAGCTTTATTGGCATAGGAGGATTTTGAAGGAAAAGAACAAACTATTTACTACATCAGCAGGACACTCAATGGATATGAAATAAACTACACATTCATAGAGAAGGCTTGTTTAGCCACGGTCTTTGCAACCCAGTAGTTGTGACACTACATGTTGACTCATACAGTTAGGATCATAGCAAAAATAGACCCATTGAAATATCTACTCAATAAAGCTGCTCTAATAGGAATATTGGAAAAATGGGTCATGATCTTGAGCAAGTTTGACATCCAATATGTCGATAGGAGGGCCATCAAAGGATAGGTAATAGCAGATCAAATAGTTGAAGCTCCATTACAGGATCATCATCTAATGAACATTGAATTTCCATATGTAGACATCCTAAATATTACAACACAACAATGGAGGCTCTATTTTGATGGATCATACACACAAAGAGGGTCTAGTCCAGGAATCCTATTTGTCACACCTCAAGGGCACACCATCCCAAGATCCTATAGGCTAATGTTTCCATGTACCAACAATGTAGCTGAGTATGAAACATTAATTATCAACATCAAAGTAGCTATTGAATGGAAAATCATAGAAATGCAAGTGTATGGGGACTCATAGCTTTTCATCTATCAGGTAAATGATGAGTATTAGACAAAGGATGAAAAGCTCATTCCTTACAAGAAAATGATAGATGATCTTAAAAAGTACTTCATGGATATCAAGTTCGAACAAATACCAAGGGAAGAGAACAAGGCTATAGATGCCATGGAAATAATTGCTTCCCTTTTGCAATTACCAGAAAAACAAGGTTGTTATTAGTTTATGGTGGAACAACTATCTAACCCTACATACGACAATCTTGATTCACAGACCATATGTCAAATAAACAACACTCAAACTTCACTATATGGATAGATCTATACTTACCTCAAGGATAATATCCTTCCTCTTGATCTCTCTAGAAACCAAAAGCATAACTTTATCCATCAATCTGCCCGATATACATTGATTGTTGACACCCTATACCGTCGAGGTCTAGATGGTATTCTTCTTCGGTGTCTGGAACATCATTAATCTAAAATATCCTTACGAGAGGTCCATGAAGGTATTTGTGGAACCCATTCAAGTGGGCTAACCTTAGCTAAGAAACTCCTCTGTTTGGGGTATTATTGGCCAAACATGGAGAATGAATGTTATCAATATGTTAAAAAGTGTTAGAAATGCCAAATTCATGGTAATCTAATTCATGCGCCAACACAAGAGTTACAACCCTTCACACCAACATGGCCCTTTTTTCAGTGGGGACTGGACCTAGTAGGAAAAATAAATCCTTCTTCATCCAATGGACACAAGTTTATCATCACAACAACAGAGTATTTTACAAAATGGATAGAAGCGGTTCCTTTAACAATTGTCACTGGAAAGCAGATTTCATCTTTCATACTCAACTACCTCATTTTTTAGTATGGGGTACCCCAATCCATTGTTACAGATAATGGTAGGCCTTTTAAAAACTAGGAAATCCAAGAATTATGTGAACAATTCCATATCCAACACCATACTATCCACAGGGAAATGGCCAAGAAGAGGCCTCAAACAAGACAATTCTCAAAATACTAAAGAAAACATTAAATGATGTTGGACGTGATTGGCATATTCAACAAAATCTTGCACTATGGGCCTACAGAACCAACATTCAAACACCAACAGGAGTTGCACCATATTCCTTGGTGTATGGATCAGAGGCCAACTTACCCATTGAGGTAGAAATTCCATCACTTTGTGTCTCACTGAAGGGTATCATTATAGATGAGGATTATAGAGTTTCTAGGCTACGGTAACTGGAATTACTGGATGAATGTTGTCAACAAGCTATCAATCATTTACATGCCTACCAATAAAGAATGTCAAGAAGCTACAATCACAGAGTAAAACCTAGAGTCTTTCAAGTTGGAGACTTGGTCCTAAAGGAAAACCCTAGGAATCAACAGGATAGAGAAAAGAAAGGGAAATTCGAACCTAACTGGCTAGGTCCCTTTGTAATCATATTAGTGTATGGATCAAGAGCATATCAATTGTCTACACCAGAAGGGGATTTGTTTGATGAACCTATCAATAGTATCCATCTCAGACAGTTCTATACTTGAATCACTTAGTGCATGAATTAGTTTCTGAAAATGGTTACCTTGATGAAAACCTGACAAATAGGTGTCTTGGTAATGGAAAAAAAAACAAAAAAACAAAATCAGAAAAGAGAAAAAATACAAAAAAATAAAAAACACTGAAAAAGTACAATAAAAAGATATAGTGAAAACTTGAAAACAGGCACTATTTATGATTTGAATCAACTCTTCCAACTATTTGGACACATGTCATGGTCATTGCTTTCACCATCATTATTTCATCCATTATTATATCATACAACTTGGTCATGTCTCACCCTAGCTTAGGGGAAACATATGAACCTCATTGGGGGCAATAGCATTGAGCTTAATCATATGGGAAAACATCAAGAAGACAAACACACCAAAAAAAATGATCGAAACACAACCCAACATGAAACATCAATCACCATCAGAAACACATCAAACATCCATTTCACATCAAAAAATCCAAAAACACATCAAAAAAAAATCAAAAATCCAAAAACATGAGTCTGTGTCAGTCAAACTACGTGGTCTCTACATGCATAATGTAGGCAAGGATAATCTTTGGTTAGCCCCCAAGGCCCCTAGGATAGGTCTTTAGGTTAGGTCTTTGGTTAGAAAATCTCAAAAATCACAAAAACATCATAAAATCGGGATGGATGATCTAATTTGAATAATGATTGAAATAATTTAAGCAAATGTGGGATATGTTGTACTTTGATCATTGTTATCATTTATTTGGAGCAACTCAATGATGTATTGAACTAGAGAAGCAAGGAAGGAGAATGGTATATTCTTTATTTTCTTTTTGTGAATTACTCATAACTACTGTGTGAATTGTCAAGTGAAGTGCTCTACAAAGTATCATGGATGACATACCAATTCACATAGGAAAGTGGATAATTCTTGTCTATTTTATGCAAGAAATGCTTAGGTCATCTCGGTTTAATTATACCTCGATGCTTGTGTTATCTTTCAATATCAAAAATCATGGAAGTACTACTCAGGTCATCATGGTCTAAATTATACCATTGATGCTTGTACTCACTTTCAACATTTTTAAAGCTCTATGATGATACAAATCACAAAAGTACTGTTAAAATACTAATATTTTCATGTAGATTTACATGGTTAAATTAGATCGCATTCATAATAGTTTTTACATCTGTAGAGTATTTTTTACAAAAATGGTGAATCATTCAAAGGCGATGTTATCTTTTCTCATTAAAAGATTGAGTATACTTGACATTCACAAAAAATCATCATATCATATAGTTGCATCATTATATTCATTTGCATACATTAGAAAACATTTAATCATCATTTCAACATTCACACATTTATATCAAATAAATTTGCATTTATCATATCACATTTTCTATATCACATAAAATTGCATAAAGAAAATCTCAAAAACATAAATCTCTACCATTGCATTTTCAAAACATCCATCAAACATTCATATATCATACGTAATCTTCATCTACATATAAATCTCTATCATATAACATATCATACATTCATCTATTACATCATATATCATGTATCATTAATCCATCCAAATATTATATCATTACCATACATCATTTTCATCCATATATTACATCATATATTTGCATTTACACCAAAATAAAAGAACATGCATCCCATTTACATTGCATATCATATATCATCTCAAACACACCATATCCATAACCATATATGTAATTACATCATGCATCCGTACATCATACACATACATCATGTATTTGTACATCATCCATACATCATACATCCATACATCATCCATATATTATCCATACATCATCATTATACATCATAGCATATTATCATGATATAAATTGCATCCATAACATAATAACAAAGGAATCATCAAATAGCATATAGAACATAAAAGAAAATGCATCCATCAAAGAATCATGTAGAACACATATGGATCGAAGAGTCCACTGCATATCATATAGATCAAAAATAATAATGTCAAGTATACAATGATGCCTAAAAAGATAGATATATAATAATAAAAAAATGGTTGTAATCGGAATGTACATCATCATCTCAAATAACAAACGAGAATCACATTTGAGGCTAAGAACTGCTAGCTCCAGATGGTGCAAGCATCACAATATGGGTCCCTCCACCACCACTAGATGTACCAGGATCTCTGGGGTCTCTCCGAAGAGGCCTTGTGACACCCACATTGACAATCCTAGAATGAGTCCTACCAGATCGAGACTACCTAGAGCTCACTCGCTGCTTAGAAGGGATGACATCATAATATTTACCTCTATAGTACTCTACCTCCCCACCAATATGAGAAACCACTCGCATATAATCTTCCAGGGAGGTACTATTTTCCAATCTCTATAATCTCTCAGCTGTAGCCTGAACACCCTCTACTGCAAACTTGGCGGCATCCCTCTCAGTTGTCAAAGATGTAATATGAGTTTGAGCTGCCCTAGCAACATCCCTCTCGGTAGTCAATGTTGCAATCTATGACTGTGTTGTGGATAACTAAGCTTGCACTAATGCTAGAGCCTCTGCATGTGACTAGGCCTGTGCCTACATTTGAGCCTGAGTCTGCTCTAGTAAACCTTATGCCTCCTGAAGAGTCTCTAACTACACCTAAAGGTCTGCTATCTATAGCTACTCTGAAACATCTCTCACGGCCTGCCTCTTACGAGGCACTATCTCCTCTGGAAAATCTAAAACAGGGCTTGACCCACCTACAACCTCTCCACTGTCAAATCTATAATCATCATTGCTACTCTCGTCCCCACTACTCTCCTCTCCATTATCCTCCTCACCAACATCCTCCTTAACACTGACATCCTCCTCACCCACAACACCTACATACTTCATCTCAAGCTCCCCAACCTCCTCTCTCCTCTGCCTTTGACCATGTGCAATAGTAACATCCTCCTTTGCGGGTAATGGGGTAGGCTCATCTAGAATGGTAAGACAAGGAATAGGATGCAGAGCTAGATACTTAGCATTGTTAGCTATAGTCGGTGGCTCAACAATATCGAGACGGATATCCCATGCAAATAGTTGTAAGACTTGAAACTCCTGGACACAACATCAAATGATAAACTGGGCCCCAAATCTGCAAAATCTGACTGACAATGCACATAATGGGAAACACCCTAGGGAATACCCTGAACCATCCCATACTGTCTATACACTCATCTGATAGAAAATCTCTCTAGAACCCAACGAGTTCGACCAATCAATATCTAGGTAGGGACACCATGTCACAAACTCTATGTCATCAATCACTCTCCTCCAATACTCTAACTTACCCAATCTGGAATTAGTAAGGCAGCCGACATATCTAAACACATAAGGTATCATAGGTGGTCTCTATCTGATCGGCACTGGATGCATGACAGCTATGTGCTCCCATTCCCATACTTGAAGCAAAGTGACACCGACAGAAAAAATTTGACCTCTAAGAGACATAGTTGAATGTAAATCATGATATAGGTGGGCAAGCATGCACATGCCCCAAACAAATTTGGTCCCATGAATGACCATACTCTCCAATACTTGGCCCCAACCAATAGAGAATCCCTTTGACCTGTGATTAGGACAATGGAATCCTCTAATGAAACCAACAAACACTGTAGGCAAAGTGGTGTATGCATCAACCATCTCATGCCAAGGAATCCACTCTCCAACAATTTGATCATCCTGAAACACTCTACGTAGGGCATCAGTCCCACCCTGCTCTGTAGAATCGTAAATGACAACATCTCCAACAATGGGAAGCTGCAAAATCCGCTAGAGATCCTCTGGGGTAACTTTCATCTCACCGATAGGAAGGTGAAAGGTGTTATGCTCGCTATGCCATCTCTCGGCTAGCGTTGTCAACAGACCCCAATTAATCCTAATTTGGGGCATGAATAAAAGAGGAGATTGTCCACAATGTGTAATAATAGCTATATCAGGCTGTGCCAACTATGGTATTAGATCAAATGTCCATGGAAAATGCTCTCGAACCTGAAGGTTCCCCAACTGAACCTATTTTATCATGAAAGGAACAAAGTCAATATTTCATGTCAATCATCAAACACCAAAAATATCATATCAAAACTAATCAACTCTTGATGAGACTTTTGACCAAATCTCATGAGCGAACATCATTGAACCTCACCTATCATCATGTAAAATCATCAAGTATCATTGAACCTCACCTATCATCAAGTCAATCATCAATGTATCAAATCAACCTCACTTATCATGAGGTTCATCAACCAAACTATAATTATTTCTCACCTATCATGAGGATAATTATCATCAAATCATACATCAGACCTCACCTATCATGAGGTTGAACATCATCTACTTGATCAAGATTATCAATTGAATCAAACCAATAGCTGACATGATAAAAAAAAGACAATTTGACAAAATTCATTAATTTAAAATTGAATGCGCTAAAATAGGCATTCAAAGTGCTAAAATTAAGACATGTGCTATTTCATCACTCAAAAGCGCTATAATAGGAGGTCAAACCACCATTATATCAAAAGTGCCATTCTATTGGGTCAATGCACTAAAACTTTGAATCGAAGCACTAAACTAATCAAAGTGCTAAAACGGAGGGCCTAAGCACTAGACAATCTATTCTATACCCTAAAGAACTTGAAGTGCTAATTTATCCTACCTAAGCACTAAAACAGACGTCTTATGTGCTAAAGTTATCAAAGTGCTAAAAAACTACACTTAAGCGCTAAAATAGAGGCCCTAAGCGCTAAAATTTTCGAAGCGCTAAAACAGTAAATGAAAGTGCTACAACTGAACTTCAAAGCATTAAAAGATTTGAATTTTTTTTAAATATGTAAAAAGCATGAAAAATGAGATAATGCACAAAAAATGAGGGGATAAAGGGTAAATACCAGAGGACCATAGGTGGTCAAGCGCTAGTGACGTCGTACATGCTCGAAATGGTGGGTGTGATAAGGAATCGATGTCTCGCTCCAAGTGGCATAAATAGCTCTCTCACAAAGGTTTCAAAAGTCAAAATGCACAAATGAGTGTGAAAATGACCCTTTTGACTTTTAATAGGTTATTAGAGGGATTTTTTGTGGGGTTATTTTAATTTTTTGATAAGGAGATTAAATCAAACAAATCCTAGGGCACCTTCTACATCAATTATCGAGAGATAAATTATTTCATCACTGAATATTCATCAAATCTACATCAAAATCATTGAAAAATCATTGAAAAATTAAAAAAATAAAAAAATCATTAATTTATCTCCCGAGGGGGCATATATCCATCATCAACACAAAATTTTCTTTGAAGCAATGCGTAAACACATCACTCAAAGAGGGGAAAAATGTATACACCTAAAAATGGTTTGGACAATCAAATTAATTAAATACGCTTTATTTGATTAATTATCTTAATTTCTTCTACTATTAAATAAATAGAAATATTTATTTATAGTTCACATTCTAATTCTCCTATTTTTCAATTTTAATTAAATATACAACTTCTATAGTTGGTGTTATTTAATTAAATAAACAAAGTTTTACACTTTATTGTTTAATTATCATATTCCTTCTATTTTAATTTAATAAACAACTTCTAAAGTTTGTTTTATTAAATTATTTATTCCCTTGTTGCTAATTTAAATAAAATAAAAAATATTTAAATAAAGGCATAAAGCATATTCCTCTATTCAATCACCTACGAAATTTGATATTTCAAAATCCAATTTATTTCAACTGGAATTCACGGGAAGCTGTGGAGACAAATTGGAGACAAATTTGAATCAATCTCTCAAATCTTCTTCCTCTGATCTTTCCTATCATCTTTCTTGATGTTTTCATGGGGATAAACCATTCCCTTTATCAACTCCAACTTCTCAATCTCTCACCCTTCAAATCTCAAGATTGAATCCAGGCCTCTGGTGTGCTTCCCCCTCACAAATTGCTACTGTAAATCTATATACAACTTCTTTTCATAGGAAATGGACCTGAAATCTTTGTGCAAACTTACTCTACAACATTCATAACAATTAAGCCATCATATCAATAGTAATAGCAATAGCATTTAGCATCATAAGCATCAGTAGAATTCACATCATGACAACATCATAGATCACACCATTTTATTTAGCATCAATTCCATTCTCTAGATAGGAATTTTAATAGTTATAGTGCTTACAAATCTGAGAGCCCTCTGTGACTTGATAAATCTTTGGAGATAGGAGACAATGAGATGCTTTCGAGCTTTCTGTGCTTTTAAATTATTTTAATTCATATTAAATCTTGATATAATGTTTCATTAAGAAGTGTTTTAGTTTATTTTACTCATTACATATTTCACACTTACAGGTGATGAAGAGTGATCCACTTTGTTGAAGATTCAATGAAGCTCCATGATGAAAAAACTACATAACCTAGCTAGGATTTGATGAAAATTGATGAAAATTACTAAGCTTGAGGATGGATTTGAGTATAATAACTTTGCTCAAATTGTGAATGATGAAATGAGGAAAGAGACCTCTTATTTATAGAATGGTAAGATGGAGAAATGCCCAAAATGGAACAATGTGGGACTAATTTTCAACCAATGGTAAGGTGTCACTTGTCAAGAGATGGATGGATGAAGGATGTGCACATTTTGATGAATGTGCCCATAAATGTAATTAGGTGGAATTTGAAAATAATGTGTGGGAGTAAATGGTGACTCCCCAACACCCCCAAGATTATTTACTAGACTAAAACCACTTCCACAAGAGAGAGAATGGCAAGAAAGCTTGCTTCACAATGCAAGATTGATTAATGGTTGAATTGCTATTGATTGCTATGATATGCAAATGTACATGAGATTCCTTGCTTATAAAGGCAAGGTTGAAATGTAGTGATGAACATGATGTTGAAAAATGTCATAATCCTATGACATGAGACAACCAAAAACCTAATCACCTAGGAAATGATACATCCTAGCTAGATAAGATAAGTTCTAGAAAAGCCAACTAAGACTTCTAGAAATAATATTTTATCCTAAGTAAACTTAATCATGTGAATATGTCCCCTAATACCTAGTGAATGAATAATCTAGGTACAAGAAAATTATTCACACCAACACCCCCCCTTAAGTGCAACGTAGGGAGAAGATTATTATGCAAACTAATGCAAAGACTATGACTATGGGTCCCAACTACTGGGCCATGTTAGGTACCCATTTACAATGAAAATGCAAACAATCTCTCACAAGCGGAGAAAAGGAGAAAACCTAGTGGGACAAAACTCCTCTCCAAAAGAGAGAAAAACAAAACAAAACAAACATGATGTATGGAGGACTTAATGATAACCCCCCAAGGACAACACGCATCATGTATATACAATCAAATACCCCCCCCCATAAGAGGGAAGTAGAGAGATAAGATATCCCCCCCATGATGAAGAAGTTCCAAAGCCAATGAAGAATGTCTGAAAACAAAAGATGACCCAATGTCTACAAGCAACACATCTTCCCTTAGGAAGAAACAAGTTCATAAGCTGATGATGAAGCCACTCCATGTCCATCTGAAAGGAGGAAGAATGAATGCTCAATATGTATGCCTCTGAAAACTGATGAGGAGTCTTGAAGCTTGAATGAGCCACAACATAATCATGGTCACACTCAACCAAGAAACATGAAAAATCAAGTGAAGGAGGAGACTCATGAATGTCAATCTCCAAAGAAAAAATAGATGGTGTAATGGTTGTGCTGAAACTACCATTAAAGAGTAGAGAAATCCCCTCAAGTGTGTCCTCCAAATCTGCAGTATGAGACTCCATGAACAAGTTAGAAATACCTATCAAATACTCATCCCACAAAGCAAGATCTGAAAAACAATGATCATCTTGCTGAATAGAAGCATCAATGGCTGATGGGGCACGAGGTGGAGGAGTAGGAAGCTCAACATTGGTCTCTAGAATACCAAGGTGTAGCTGACCAAACTTCTACTCACTAACATGGTTCACACTTAATGGGGTGTGTGATGCAGTTAAAGGAACATTATCATCTTCTAAAGCAAAATGTGAAAAGGAATACACACGAGATGAATGATCAACCATCCCAATAGCAACAATATTCCTAGTCTCCAAGTCCCTTATGTACACCCTATCTGGAGTGAACTAAAATGTTTTACCTTGACCCCCATGAGTAATTTGATAAATAGAAAGGATATAAATGTGGACAAGGAAGGAACACAAAGTACATCATTGAAATTCCCTTCCCCCATGTCAATAGAACCCTTCCCACTTACCTTCATATATGTATTGTTACCCATCAAAATATGAGGTGAATTACAAGGCTCAAATGAAGAGAACATATCCATAGAAGATGCCATATGATGAGATGCCCCTGAATCAAGAAGCCATCTATGTGATTCAGGACTTACAGAGGCCAAGAGTGCTTGTCCTTTCATCATGTGTAGCCCAGATGTAGATCTTGTGTCCTGTGACTGAGATGATGATGAGGGGGTTGCCGATTGAGATGTTGAATAAGAAGTAGAAGACATTGATGAGGGAAACTTAATGTTATTCTTTTGAAGAAGGTGTGTGAGTTCATCAATCTTCTTATTATAACATCTATGCTCATCATGTCCTAATATTTTGCAATATGCACATTTTGAATTCTTCTTTTTAGATGATTCCTCTTTTGAAGAGGATGTAGACTCAAGATTGCTATGTGAAGGAGGATCTTTACCTTTCTCATTAGACTTGGGAGCCTTGTTCTGCTTCTTACCTTTGCCACTTGAATCCTTTGTATCCTTTGGAACAAGAGAATGAGATGTAGAAGACTTCAATGTGCCCATGTGTACCAACTTTGCTTGTTCCCTTATGAGTTGAGCTGCAAATTCATCAAGAGAAGGCATTTTGTATGCATTTCCAAGGGCATCCATTGTAGCATAGAATGTGGAAACAAACACTGAATAATCAGGACCAAGCTTAGCAAGAATAGAAAGAATCAACTGTTCATCCTCTTTAGTGACCCCACAATTAGATAACTGCGATCTAAGAGAATTGAGCTTAGAAAAAAATTCTTGGACATTGTCAAAATCTGAAGGAGTTAGACCCATTAGTTCATTCTCCAACTTAAATTTCCTCATCTTATCTGGGTTACCAAAGAGACTCTCTAAAGTAGTCCAAGCTTCACTAGGATGAGTGCAAGATGCAACATGATATCTAACATCTGGAGAAATGGACAACTTCAAAGTACCAAGAGCTTCATCCCTTCTATCAAGCCATTTTCTTTTCTCTTTTGCTCCTGCGGGTTCTGGATCTTGACTAAATGTTATTCTTTGCAACTTTGATTTTAACAATAACAACTCCATTTGAGATTTCCACTCATGATAGTTATATGGAGTTAGAAGTACAACTTTTGTCAAATCCATGATACAATGAGATATTACAAGAGAAGAACAACAAATTTCCCTCACAATACAAGAAATCAACCCCTTTGTCCCAACAAATTTACACTTTTTTGTTGCAAATTTACAATAAAGTATCCCAAACTATCACATCAACACCAAACTAAAAATATGAAAATATGGAAACAAATCTACAAAAAGTGCATGAGTAGATCTGAAGTAATCCTGCATACCTTCCAAATGCTGCAAATTTGGAGAAAATCGGAGATCGAAGCACAAAGATATGAGTTGGGAGGTAAAAAATGATGATCAGGCTTCAACCTGGAAAAGAGGCACAAAACTACAAGAAATATGCAAAATATCTACACCACTAAAAAATTCAGATCTCCACCTTTCTGACAATATTTTGTTTGAAAATTTTCACCTTCGTATACAAAAGCTATGAAAAAATGAAAAAAAGGCCTATAAAAAGGCACTTTGGGGGCAAAAACAACACCTGCAAAGGCTAAATTGGTGCAAATTTTTGGCACCTGGGGGCTACAATTCGGCCATCCATGTGACTTTGTCGGGAAAAATCACAAAAAACACACCACTTAGGAGCAAAAACTTGCCGACCAAAAATACGAAAGACTTTGTAAACGACCATTACAAATTATATGGTCGGCTATTACATATTTTATCAATGGCTAATCACATTATTGTTAGCTTTTACAAAAGCTACAAACCAAAATAATAGAGAAGCCCAAACTAACTGCAGAGTATTCAAGGAAGGCATACCCTTTGTGGCTAGATCAAATGAAGGAGATTTGACGGCTGAGACGTCAGTGAATGCCAATCCAATGTTGACCTCCAGATGCCTGCTGACAATGCAATTAATGTGACAGTTGATAAACAAGGCTTTACCCACGTACCAGTGTACTGTGTAGAGAGGACGAAGTTTTCTAATGGAACCATGATCGAGGACACCTTTGACAACAAATTTAAAAACACTCGCCAATTAGACGCCAAACCTGTGGACGAGAAGAATAAAATGTACACTGACTGGATAGTCAACAGGGTATCCGTCGATGCAACAATTCACAAAACTGGTATAAATGATGGATTTAGGATGTTGATCCAATCAATGTACCATGCACAAACCTCCACTTGCCAATGAGGCACAAGATCTCAGAGATCAGACGACAAATAGGAGAATGACTTGCAATATGCGTACCTTGCAATGAATAACCCTGCCAATGACAGATGTATGAGATCCGTAGTACCAGCCGATATAAGAGAGGAAGTCACTAACAGACAGGACCTACAATGGAGAAAGGTACCCAGCAATGACTGTCGATGACTATAGGTCTGTCACCGACTGCCTTGATCAGTCGATGTGAATGTAGCCGCCACCAAACACTTAATTGCGGTGAAAATCAACTTTGTATGGGCTGATCAGATGGACCAAAAGTACCCAACCAATGGAAGATATGGTAATGAAATCTGCAATGAATGTGAAAGAAACTGATAGATGTACCCTTATGACAAGGTTTTGACCAATGCATAGCTGGTACGTGGTGACAATAGGTACAGGAAATGTTGGATAAGCCAATCAAACCACAAAATTTGAAAAAGCCCTCATTAAAACATTTGGCCGATGAAAAATATTAAATCCTCTAATATAATTTGAAGAAAAATAGCCTAATAAAATTTTTTACCCCAAAATTATAATAAATAGATCGCAGAAAATATTTACACAATTTTTTTTTTGCGAAAAATGAGAAATCGTATCGCTTAGGAGGCTGTCCCAATAAAATATTTTTACCTCAAAACAACTTTACCCAAAATAGACCAATTTATAGTCAAAATTTGTCTGCAGATCCTTCTGATCTCAACTGTGAGGTTATTGGAACCCTAATTTGTACCCAACAAAAAACTTCAAGCCAAAATATCACCCTCGGATCTAGGAAGGAATCTGCAACACTTGGAGAGCTCTGATACCATGTGGGAGTAAATGGTGACTCCCCAACACCCCCAAGATCAGTTGCTAGACTAAAACCACTTCCACAAGAGAGAGAATGGCAAGAAAGCTTGCTTCACAATGCAAGATTGATTAATGGCCGAATTGCTATTGATTGCTATAATATGCAAATGTACATTAGATGCCTTGCTTATAAAGGCAAGGTTGAAATGTAGTGATGAACATGATGTTGACAAATATTGTAATCCTATGACATGAGACAACCAAAAACCTAATCACCTAGGAAATGATGCATCCTAGCTAGATAAGATAAGTTCTAGAAAAGCCAACTAAGACTTCAAGAAATAATCTTTTATCCTAAGTAAACTTAATCATGTGAATATGTCCCCTAATTACCTAGTGAATGAATAAGCTAGGTACAAGACAATTATTCACACCAACATAATGAAATGACATGTAAGAGGGAAAAAGAAATGTCTTAAATGCCACTTGGCTCAATGCAAAAGTTGAAATAAATGTCTTGTTGGAAGGACAAAGTCCACTTGGATTTGAATTCAAATTTGAAGGAATATTCCTCTATTATGCCATGTTGAGAGAAAATAGAGATTTAATAAATGAATTAAATCTATTTTCATGTGCAAGTGGCAAAAGCTAGAGGATGGGACATGAATTAGGATTAAATTAATCAAGGGTCAATTAATTTAATGAGGGATTAGATGATGTGACAAATTTGATTTAATTTATGGGTTAATTTAAATCAAATATGAGAGGAATGTGATTTTAGAGATAGTTAAATAAATATTTTGATTTATTTAGCTAAAGGGGAAGATGGTTAGATTAAATCAAATAAAGGTTTAATTTATTTAATTTAATAAGATGATAGACTTTAGAGATTAATTAAATAAGATTTATTTATTTAATTAAATAAAGGGGCTAAGGTTAATTAGATCAGATTGATTGATTTAATTAACGAGAGAGAATGACTTAATCAGATAAATGATTTATTTAATTAAGAGATTAAAATTGATGAATTTAATCAAATAAGGGTATTTGATTAAATGGTTAGACTAAGGGATGATTAGGGATGAAATGACATTAGTAGTCAGGATTAAGCGTGTAATGCCAATCAGTACATTTTATGTGTCTACAGGGACCACAACTAGAGGAAAACCCCATTTACTGTTAGAAATAGGACAGATGAATCCTACTTGCAGGAGTGTCTCAATTTTTGTTTTAACAATGTATTTCAAGGAAGGATTGAGTCTTCATTGTAGTAGACAAACAAGTCTAACATCCTCAGTATAGATGTGATGGGTACAAACACTTGGGTGTATTCCTCTCATGTCTATATAATCCCAAGCAAAAACTTTAGATCTATTTACCAAAACATCAAACAATTTGTGCTCTTCTAGCTCTATCAACCAACTATTGATATTCAAAGTTTTCCCTAGTAATAACATGATGGTTTTGACCCCTACATGGTTGGAGGTGATAGTGTAAACTTTTCTAGTCAAAGTGTTGAGAGGACAACTATGTGGTATAGTTCTATGAAGTTTGGCAATATCTTCGAAGAAGTGATATATTTTTGGAATGATATTAGCCAGGGGACAAGGTAATCCCATGAAGCTGGTGTAATCAAATTTAGTGTGATTAAAATTGATTGGCTTCCCTAGAATCTCTTTTGCATCTACCATTTCCTCATCACTTGAGTCTATGGTAAGAATTTCCATATTTTTTTCTAGTTCATCTTTCAACTCTTCACCATGTTGTTTAATGACTACCATCACAAGTGAGGCTAGATTTTCTTGTTTGTTGGGACCGTTTGGTTTATCAACCCAAACTTTTTTATGTTCAATTGATTTAGCGAGGCGATATAGGAATAAATGTTTACTATTGGGACCATGTGAAATGGTCATTCCTTCCTCCCTGCAGTCAAATCTTGGTTGCAACTATAGCTAGACACAATCTTCCTAGAATTATTGGATAATTGTCCTTTGGTGTGAGGGACTAGATTATTTGGAAATCTATTGGAAATTACCAACTTTCAACCTTAACAAGAACATTTTCTACAACACCTTTGGGAATAGCTATGGATTGATTTTCCATTTGTAACACTGTAGTTGTGGGATGTCAATCAATGAGTCTCGACTTTTCCATAACATTGACTGTCATTACATTAATGGTCGTGCCTAGGTCCACAAGTGCATCAGGTATTGCTACCTTGTTGATTGTCACTATTATAAGTGGGCTACCTAAGTCATCATATTTTGGAGCTATGGCTTTTCTAGTCAAAAATTCAGCTAGATATCAATTTATGTGAACAATATCAATCCATTTTGGTTTCCTTCCTGGTGTTTTGATGCACAATTGTTTAATCAATTGGTTTAGTTCAGGCATCTCTTTAATTGCTTGTAACAAAGAAACCTTGATTTGAAATTGTTTAATCTCTTGTATCAACACAGTTTTAGTGGATAAGGTCATTTTTGGAGGATTTTTCAAGGCAGTTGGTTTGAGATGCTCTAGAAAAGGTTCTTGAGTTTTCTCTTTCAAGATAGAGTCCTTCTTTAAAAGATCTGTTGGACACTAATCACTCTCCTCTTGAGGTAACTGGAAAGTTTCAGATGAGGATTGTGGAAGAGTCTTGTCTTGATTACTCACTAGATTTTGCTCTAAAGGTGTGGAAGATGGTTTAACTATTTCAACAGATTCCTTAATTAGCTCATCCAAGATTTCAACTATAGTAGGCTACTGGAGTGTTTTTCCTAACCTTAGTTGTAGGTTTCCACGATAGATAGCATTGATTCCAGTCACATTTTCCTATTATGTAGAATATGTTAGGGTATTTTAACGATTATTCTTTGGATTAGGGACAATTTGTGTTGGGAGTTGTGGTTGGTTAACTGACTCATTTTGTTTTGGGTTCTAAGGGGTTGGTAAAAGGGTGTAAAATTGATTTTGAGGTTGATTCCATTAAGGAGTAGGATTTTGAGGATACCATTGTTGTTGAGTTTGGGTTGGCCATTGGGGGTTTCTCTGGACTAATTGGCCCATTTAGGTGGTCCCTAAGGGTAAGCTCCCCAATTAGGTGGTGCTTGAGGCCAAGATGCAGCCCATTGATTATTATTCCAATTGTTTGGAGGTCACTAGGTAATATTTGAGTTTTGGCCATAAGAGAAATTCCCTCTAGGCCTTTGATTCACAAGATTAATCTCTTCTTCAACCTGAGCTATCCTCTTCTTGGAATTTTTTATTGCATTTAAGATCTCACATTGATTAGTAGCATGAATCTTCTCACAAACTTGACAAACACCAACTTTATCCAAGGGACATTCTCTTAATAGATGTTTGTTTCGACACCTAGGACAATAGATGGACAAGGTTTTAGGGTTATGTGTTTTGCCCTATATACCATCTAGTGTGGTGTTTAGTTGAACGAGAATGTTAGTCTTAAGATTTTATATCTCTTCACATAATTTTCCTATTTCATTGGAACCTTTGAAAAGAGTAGATTTATGAATACCTCCTCGAGTACGAGAGAAATTCTAACATAAATCAATGATATCATCAAGTCCAAGTTGGGACACATGTGCTTTTCCTGCATTAAGTCTAGGCTTCTCCTAGCATCTTCATCAAGTCCCTTAAGAAATATGGTCTTTAGAATTTCCAGACTTATGGCTTCTCTGCCACATCATTTAGATAAGAAGATAAAACCTATCCAGGTAATCTTCTAGGCTTTCATCTTCATTCTACCTTAATTTGAACAACTCCTCCTTCCTATTGCTGACTCTATACTAACTCTGGTATTTTTCCAAAAAGACAGACCCCATATCATCCCAAGAGGTTATCAACCCTAAAGCTAATCCCATGAACCAACACATTGCAACGTCCTTCAGGGTGGAGGGAAAATTTTTTAGTTTTTGGTTATCATTCTTGTAGTCATACATGCAACACAACACTTTGAACTCAAATAGGAGCTGGACAAGGTCTTCAAAGGATAAAACTCTAAAATTTGGTAAGAAGGCTAGTGAAATGTTTTTCATAGGTGTATCATCATCTTGATCGAGAGCAATAGGATAAGTAAATGTGTGCACTCCCCCTATTGGGTTAGCACCATTTCTATTGTCACCCATGACATTGAAAATAATGTGTTCCTCTTCAAAAGTTTTCTCTAATGGATGAGGCTTTAGGGTATTCAAAGGAATGCTTTCCTCTACAATAGTTTTCTCAAATGGTTGAAGTTTTTGGGTATACGGGGAGGTCTTAGGTTGATCCTGTTGTATCAATTCTTCGATAAGTTCTTCAGCTGAGACTTCTTCCTCCCTACTTGTGGTTGGAACATCTTTTGGGGGTATTTTCGGTATGAATCTTTTGTGGGGGCCTCATTTCCTGACCATGTAGAAAAAGAAGCTTGGCAACCATTTTTTTTCTAAAAAAGGTATTCAAGCAATCTCCTATTAACACTAGAAAAGGAAGTCCGCAGCAGTGGCACCAAAAAGTGATAGACTATCATTTGGTCCTATTGCTTTAGTTGAAAATGCATCAATTATATCGACCAGGTAGTGTTTGAAGGTTGTATGCAATAGGTGACATCTTGGTTAACTCTCTTATATTTTTCGAATCCTCAAAATAGTTGTAAACAATAGCTATACTAGAAAGCGCAAATTTGTTTAAGCTAGAAAGCTTGAAATTGTTAAGCTAGAAAGTATAAGATGATTAAACTAGAAAGCATATAAACTACCTAAGAAGGAACACTTGCAGTAAAATTGTAAAATCAAAATGAAAACAACTAACAACTAACTATTGACAGAAAGTAAACTTAACAACCTATAATTGACAACCAGAGTGGGTACTCCAGAATTTCAAATAAGCAAAATTAAAAATTGCAAACTTAACTATGACCTACAGGAATAGTTGACAGAGCTCGAGACATACAAATAAAATTCATCCACATTTATCATGTACAAAGTAAAAGTAATAGAATTGTTCAAATGAAAATACTTATCTATCCTATGAGATTCCCTTGAGTGGCCAGCTCAAGTAGGTATGCCTATGATTAATTCGCATCACATGAACTTATGTATCTTCAAAATGAATCCATCCATGATAATTGCATTGCACAAAACTAGTAACTCAAAATAAGACTGGCAAAGCTTATTTTATTCATATCAGAAAAAGTGTAATACAAAGATAGTTCAAAATGTATTATAATATCATAACTATATCTGATATGTATTATTTTTGGTGGTTACATATGTACTAAATTGCTAACAAAATCCTAGATTTCAGATGATGGAAGATCACCATTGAAAAAGTCTTCTAAAAGAATTTCAACTAACCAACCAACTGAGGTCCATAACATAAAACATATTAAAGGCTCGAAGTGGAGCCATAAATTTTTTAAACAAAAATTAAATAGAAAGCATTAAAAGACTTGTCCCACTATGCACTCCAGAATTTTCGATGCCTAGACTTTCGACACTTTATCTTCAACAAGTTGAAGTCCACTTAAAGTCCACTCAGTTGTGCATAATGACCTATACAATGACTAAAAGCTACACCGTTATATCATCGTTAGTCAACTAATTTCAATCGATTTAGGAAATAAAGATTTATACATCTTTTACAAAAAGTAAGCAATTATCAATCCTAAAAATAAACAATTAGCAAGGTTAAAGTGATTGGTAGAAACAAGGAAGGGTATTTATTTGATTATAATCATGAGGTTATTCATACCTCATCATCAAGATCAGAGGAAGCATGGTAAACTTGATTCCTTTTGGGTGGGCCTATATCTTGTTGCAAACACACATGGTGAAGATTCTTCATTTATACATAGTTTAAATGGTGAATTTTTGGAATTGCCAGTGCATGGACAATTCTTGATACCTACTTTTCTTAAAAGTGGGTCTTTTCCATGTACAATGTATCATATGTAAATTTTGTACAATCTGGTTTTTGTTTTGGTTTTTTTTCCTTACTTTTTTTGGTCTACACCCCTAAAGACGTCTTGATTCTTTCAATGCTTCATTGAAGCATGCATCCCCAAACAAGATTCATTGTTGGCACCTATAAATTTGATGAATTTATAGTGCTTTTTTGTTATCATTTCATGTCAACCCCTTGTGATTCCCATCAATTATAATCGTTCCAAGAAATTTTAATGGTGTATCTTGCTCAAGTCCCTCTGATGGTTAAATTTCTCCTTTTCCAACTTATAGTCCAAAAATCCATTGGAAAAAAACCCTAAATTGCTAATTATTATAATTTTTAGACTTTCAAGATTTCGCTTGTCTCTATACCTAAATACCATATCTATTGGTCTTGAGTTCCCACTTCTTTATTTTTGTATCCATCACTTACGTAAGTATAATTGTTTCAATTTTTAATCATCGACCTTAACTCTTAGACCTTATCACTTTCACATTCTTCTTCCCTTTCCTCCCCTTGATTGCCAAAGTTCTGATGAAATCCTTCAAAACATGTACTAAAGTTTCAAGCTTCAGGGATCAACCATTTTCCTTACCCCTTACCACCATTTCATCTTAAGTCTTAATCTGTCCTTTTGATCCCCTATTCTCAATGTCATAGTCTTTGGCCTTTCTTCTTATTCTTATCACAAATTTGGTGATAAATATTAAGTCTCTCATCTAATCACCGATCAAATATTTTCATGGTTTTAAAAACCTTTTCAGAATGTGAAGGTAATTTTGAAACCTCATTATAAAGCTACAAAATGATTAGAGTTTTATTGGAAATTTGAAAGGTTTTGAAAAATCTATCAGACTTTGACATGGTTGTGGAAACCTTTTTAGGCCCCGACAAAGGTTTCGAAACTAGGCTTCTAGACTGATGCATGAAAAATAAAGACACTTAAATGATTTTTTTGAAACACAAGAGTTTTTTTGAAACTTTGAAAGGTTGTGAGAATTTTGTTGAATTTTGACAGAGGTTTCAAAACCAGTTTCAAACTTTGACAGAGGTTTTGAAACCACTTTCAAACCCTGACAAGGTTTCTGAAACTAGCAATATCTACGATTTTTGGTAATTGGATCTTTCTTCTATTTTTTGTCTTATCTTAGTAGTAAGGCACAAGTCTCTTCCTTGATCCCCAACACTTTCCTTTCTTTCACACTCTTTCCTATTTTCTTCATGCCATATTCTTCATCATCATTTGATATTTAATCCAATGGTTGATTTGGGCTCGAAACTTCAATGATGTTCTCAGGAGGCATATTTTCAAGGCATATACATTATTAATGTAGAACAACCCTCCTCGGATGCCTAATCTCAATTTCTAAGGATATGGAGAGGGATTTTAGTGCTTTGAGTGTATATTTAGGAAAGGATTGCAATTCCCATGCTTCATTTATGTTTGAAGACTCCTTTTTGTTAGAAGGCTATCCCTTGTGTTTTTTTGTAGATTTCATGGGTGATCTCCTCCTTCGACACACATACCTAAGGGTCATTAATGTGAAAGCATGGTGGTGGATCAGAGAGTGTTGGGCACTCTTCCTTCACATGTTTTTTTGTTTCTCTCTAGAATAAAAGGGACTCTTGTCCTCATTTGTAAGGGTTCTGAATTTTGGTCAAGGAAGAAAGCTATGTACATAAAGTGTTAAGTTCTAAGGGTGAAGATCCTTGTACTGTAAGTCAAAGTATTATAATGGGTGATCCAACAATATTGGTTTATAATTTTTTTCCCAAACTAGACACTAAACTAATTTTTTCTAACTATATCTTCACTTTTCGACACCTATAGCATCTAAATCATGAGGAATTCGAAGATGATGCAAACTAGTGATTTGTGACATTTTGTTTGTAGATTCTAAATATATTTTTTTCAAAAATTTTGGAATTATATTGCACTTCTTTTTCCATATCCTTCGAAAACTAGTTTTTATCAGTAAACGCCATTTTTAAGGAGTGACACTCACCGTATACAATATAACTTTTTTTCTATGAAGGATAAAATTCTTTTTTTTTTGAATTTAGATTTGTAACTATGATATCTAACCAGCTCAATTGGTTTCATAGTGTTTTATTAAATATTTTTTCCTTAATCAAGTTTCAAAGTCAAACCAATTACAATTCAAACATAGGCGAACCGTATACAACATAACTTTTTTTGTATGTATCGAAATTCAATTTTTTTTTACTAGATCAAGGACATCAATACCTAGCTTGAACATATTTTTTAGAATTTTATTTTGATAATATGCTATTTTTCCATGTGTGTAGAACATAAAGCTTGAATTTTGGTGAAAGACCTATGTTTAATCAAACTAAAAAAACAAATACATAATAAAACCAAAACATATTAAAATTATATTCACTGGATAGCTCATTTTGAGGACTACCATCATCTAGTTGGGTCTATGAAGTATCCTCCATTTTCATCCTCAACTCGAGCTTCGAAGGGAAAAATTCTATAGAAATTTGGTGCCAGAGGGGGAGAAATGGGGGAGAAGGGGGGAAAAGGCGGGTTCGAATGAACCCAAGTTTGAGCGAACCACCTCTTTTCCATTGTCTTCATCAATAAAAAATGGAAAAAAAGTGAGTCCCTTCATTTAATATGGTTTGTTCGAACTAGGGTCCATTCAAACCCCTTTTGGGTCCATTCAAACACCCTAGTTCATACGAACCCCTAAAAAGAAAAGAAAAGAAAAATCATAGGAGCTTTTTTGCAATTTTCCTTCCTCACTGGAATTGTAAACCAGTTTTGTGGGTTTACCCTAATGATACTATAAATTGATCACAGATTATATGACTATATGTTGTTATATAGTTGTCTCCAACTCTGAGATGTAATATATTTTGAATCAAAGTAATAAAGTTATTGAGGTTCTTCAAGCACAATTGTTGTTTGAACTAGTTATTTGTTTGCTCATTCAAGGAGTGGTGTAAATGATTGCATGAAGGTAGTCAAGTTATTTTGTTTTAAAATGGATCATTAAGTAAAATTTCATAACAAGCTAAATAAAACCTTGTTTTCATAAGGTGATGGATGTTAATACATTATCAAGATTATGTTATAGCATTAGAATATGAGTGGATGATATGTGACTCTATAGCCCAAAATAGACACTTGTCTTGCATTATTTTCTTCCTGCATCCTCATAAACAAATCTTAAATTAAACAACCATTTATATTTTATGTTTTATGTTTATTTTCTATTTCACTTCATATGAGAATTGAAATTAGAACAAGGGATGTACCATTCACGAATGTAGCCAAACAAATCCTTGTTATTTATTGTGAATTTTATCTATTGGACACTATTTTGCACCATTAGTTGAAGATTTGTACCCAGTGTCATTAAAGGTGACCCCCCTAGGTTTTGTAGAGCTTGGAGTGTTGGGGAGAAAACTGTAAGATAAATCTCCTGTTTGTTGGCCATTGATTTAAGCTTCTTGATAATAGGACTTAATTAATCTTTAGAGAAACCTAAACTACCAATTGGAAAAAGAATCATCAATGCAAAACATTATAAATGAATTTAATTTTTCTTTCTATTACTTAAACAAATATATAATTCAAAAACCACCACAAAAGTAAAATAGAAAAAAAAAAGAAAAAAGATATTAAAAAATATAAATAATAAATAATAAATAAACATTAAGAAATGAGAAAAAACTATAAAATAATATTACTTATAAGAATCTAGACAATTGCTTGAAAGTTTCTAGATCTGGTTGTGTGGATATTTTTTGCATCAAATTTCGGATCATCATCATTAGGATGAATAAGAGAAAAAGAAAATATGACAGCCATATTTCTATCTCATCTCATATTAATTTACATCCTAATTATATATTTTTTTATTTAGACATTTACAAAAAATATTTATTTTTGTAACTCTCTTGTTTGCATAATTCAATATGATAAATAATTATCAAGCTAGTGTTTTAAAAAGGACATTGATTGTAAATTTTCTTTTTTGAATTGAAGACATTTGCAATGAATGACAAATGTATTCTCTCCAACTGTAAAACTTAGTCATTTTGTAATCAATTTCATACTCTCACCAATCAGCAGGAGATTACTTTAAGTAGCAGGAGATTACTTTAAGTAGCATTGAATTTATATGGTGAAGAACATATGGCAAGCAAAATTCTCACAGAATCATGAAAGTTTACCAATTATCAAAACTTATTTCTCTTTGTTTTTTTTATTTGGTTAGTAGGGGAGGAGGTGTCCTGGCAAGGAAGAAATTCTATATTAGCCTTGCTCTAAGTAGAAAATGTGTGATAAATTTATGATAGTATCACTATGGAAAGTGACATGCGATTTTATTTATCCATTTCTTTATTCATAGGGGAGTGGGTGAGATGATATGATTTGCTATTTTACTTCTTAGTTGGTAAGATGTATACACTATACATTAAAATATTTGTGAGTGACAAATTCATTAAGATAGTAAAGCATAATGATTTTATTATATTGTATTACGTCAAATTGACTAAATCTCAAATAAGAATATGAGCTAACATTTAAGAACTAAAATAGGTCTTTGTTCATGTTTTTTTTATTGCTTTTTATAATTAAAAGAATAGTTCTTATTTATTTTAATTCTTAGATGATCAATCTCCAAGCCATCACTTATCATTTCTCAATTTAAACAATGTTCTTTTTTTTAAATATGAATTTCACAAACAACATTTCCACTCTTTCATTATATCACTTTATTTGAGGTTTCTATTATCTTCTTGGGGAAGGTTCTACCCTATTGGTCAATGGAGACTACATGCAATTTTAAATTATGTTTACATTTAAATTAGTGTCAAATTTCATGATTTAGGATTGTTATTGTAAAGAAAAATAAGTTTTTATTTAAGATTAGTTTACTTCAATTAAATTCATTTTATGGTAGAAATTAAAATTGTAATAGTTATTTTGAGAAAGTAAGTGTGAAGGAGGATGGCACTTAGTTTTATGATTCAAAAATAATTTTATTTATTAAATATATTAGAAGTAAATTAATATGTTTTTAGAAAATGTATTTTTTTGTGAGTGAAATGTCTTAGAATTTTTGTGCAATTTTTTCTCCTTTTTTCACTTGGTGGATTTTTGTCTATTATACGTTTCTCTAAAGTCTAAAGGCTAGCAATATTAAAAAATATCCACAAAGAGTTATTATGTCACAAGAAGACATGTTCTCATGGTTCAAACCTTAAAATTTTGTAGAAGTTTGAAGATTGTAGACAAAGGGCCCTAGAATGAATTTATGTAGATTTGTTACTCCTTTTGGTGTACCAAATCCAAATTTTTCCCTATTGATTGCTTCTTTAATGTTCTAAATTGAGATAAAATGCTTGAGAGATGAGAAATTTCAAATGAATTTACTTAAATGTTTATTATCTTTGAACACTAGCAAAAATCATGATTTTTTTTCAAAATGTGTACTTAGGCAAGGGGGAAAACAAAGGGTTCAATTGATCAAATTCGAATTTTGAATTTTAGAAAGAGAAGGCCAATTCCACAAGCATGTGTCAACCCTGAGACTATAGAATTGACCATAGGTGACAAAACAATTAGATCCAAATAACTAAAAATTATATAGAGGTAGGGGAGAGGACTCACTAGTTGAGCATGTTTCAATGGTTGTGATAGTAGTTGTTTATATAATGCCCAATAGTTGTGACTTGACTAACCATAATTAAACAAAATATATTCCTTTGATCTAAAAAGCAACTAATCATGTGATGCCACATCAATGCTCAACTACCCATGTTGTGAATGCACAAGTATTAGTCTTAACTCTTTTTTTTGGGCCTTTTTGGACACCTTGACAAAAAGCATGCTTATGTGGCATCATATTTGATGATGTGGCCCTGAAATGAAAGTTATAATTAGGGGACTCACCAAGTAAGCTGCTGTAAAAATTTGGGAGTGAATTGAAATTTCCATGTACGATAATTAGAAGCGCGAAGTTAGGG
This sequence comes from Sequoia sempervirens, assembly GCA_007258455.2. Classification (NCBI taxonomy): domain Eukaryota; kingdom Viridiplantae; phylum Streptophyta; class Pinopsida; order Cupressales; family Cupressaceae; genus Sequoia; species Sequoia sempervirens. The sequence continues at coordinate 38,689 of VDFB02383283.1, read as the reverse complement.
TGCATAACTACTGGTCCTCTCCCCTAGTTGCATGTATAAATATAATAAATGTGTGGATAGGGTAAATGTATAAAAGTGTGTATATAAGGATAATATGAGCACGATGCATGGATGAGATGAATGTATAAGAATGTGTGCATATAAGAATAATGTGAAGGCTAAATATGTGAGGATATGTTCGCATAGGAACGAGTAAAAAGTTAAGGGAGTGAAGCAAACTTATTATAAGATTGTACCAATTGTAAATTAATACAAGTAGACATGAATTTCCCACAATTCATGAAAGATGATTTTAAATGAATTTAGATTCAAATGTACAATATGATTTTATGCATCAATATTTTAAATCACAATTCTTTTGTCATCCCAATAAACCAAAAAATACTTCTGAAACTCAAAATAAGGCTGCCTTGATTGTACTGCACATTAAACTGTTCAGTAGAAGCATTTATGGTGTGAATTTAGGAACTTAGTAAACCTAATTTTACTTTTAAAGGAAAGATCACTCACATAAGATTGTACAATAAAAGAGTGGATGAATTGATTTGACCTAATAAATCATTTCATACGGAATTTATTGATTATTATCACTGTTGCAGGCATGCAGAAATGTGGCCGAATATGGATAAGATTAGGTAAAGAAAGCAATGGAGTACGTCCACAGAAAGCTCTGGAATTTACTGTCTGTTATCACAAAGTACAAGGCATTAGCCACTTGATAATTTTACAAATACTGATGTTGATCCACTTGACACGGAAGGGATTCTATCAAACTAAGAAAAGAGTATCAGCTTTAGCTCTGGACAGTTATCCGGCAGCTCTTTTTGGTGCTTATTCTTGTTATATATAATTACCTAGTTATGATTCATTCAATTGAAAACAAAATCTTTTCAGATGGATGTGATAAAGAGAATAGTTTTTTATTGTTTTTATTAACATAGATTGAATCAAGGTTTAATGATTAATCATCTTTTAGTTAAGAGTTAATGGTTGGCAGGTATCTATCTTGTCAAAGTCATTAAGAGTGCAATTCTTATCTTTATCACATTTGTTTTGTCTATCAATTGAATTAATGGAAAGAGTCAAAGATACGGCAAGTTACATGTAAATCTTTGTTTATGTGACAGTAGGAAAAGAGATTAGAGAAAATAAAATTGAGAAGATGAAATACTTTTTAATTAATGGGTGATAAAGTATTTGGATTTATAGTGTCTTAGTTTCAACATTTCTTCAGTTCCATGGCCGTGACATAGATTCTTCTTTTGATGCTTGGGAGAAGTTTTTAAATTTATTTAGAAGGATTGAAGTCATAAAAGGACACATGTTGAATAATGTTCTCATACGTTTGATTGCTCAAAACTTTAGCACAGGATTCTATATCATAGTTCAATCTAATAAGGATTTAGTTAAGGATAACAATATTGAAAAGCAAGATGATCAATTAATTGTCACTATTCTTTCTAAATTGGGAGACCAATATTCAATGTGTTGCCATCTTCACAAATATAGATTCATGGGATACCATGTTCATGATGCCTAAAACTAAAGTTTTTGTTTTAGTAGTTAATATATGACCACAAGAAGCTCATAAGAATATGCACATTTTTTATTCATAATTATAAAATGCATACAATTAAAATGACACAATTCAAAGTGTTTGAAGCAAACAATGCACCTTCAAAAGAGTAAGAGAATTCTAAGAATGTGAAATCTAAAGGAGATGAGTTAAATGTCCCTTCCCTATCAAAGTCAACGAAGGAACTTAAGACATGAACCTACTACAAATGCTAGGATAAAACACACTCCAAGTATTATAAAAAGATGGAAAAATTGAAGCTACATTGAAGAAGCACAATCTCAAAAGGTGTGGAGAACTTAATCCTTCCCCATAGTCGTTTTTAGATTACAAGAAATCTATTTTCTTTATAAGATTTGGATCGAATTATGGATTGTAGACACGTCAAATTTGCATTATGCATATTCATCCGCTCAATAAATAAATCAAATGCATCACATCCATTCACCTAGTAAACAGGTTCTTATCATCAAAAGCTCAATCATAGTTTAATTAAATAAATCAAGCTTTATTTAATTAAAATCTCAAACATGCATCTTCCATCCTTTTCTGATTTAAATAAAACAAATATTTAAGTCTTAAAAGTCAAAATCATCTAATCACATTAAATCAGCATAATCATCATCTATTTAATCTAACCTTGATTAAATGTTAATCCCATCCCACTTGCATTATCTAGATATCTCCACTTGCACAATAAATCAATTTTATTGATTTATTAAAACACTCATTTTCCCTCAACATGACAAGTCAAACATTGCATTTATTGTTGTTTTTCTTGTCCCCCTCTCAAAATTTATTGCAAATTCAAATTCAAATTCTCCCTCTCATGGGCACTCTTCCCAAATCTTGCACAACCATTGACCTATCATCATTTGACAAGTGTCATCTTCTCATTAGAGGATCTTTAGTCCCACATTCACCATCTTGGCCAATCTATCATCAAGAAAATCTATAAAATAGGGCCTTCATTCTCATTCATGGATCCACAATTTTATGCAAGGTTACTCTCTTCATTTGAGATTTGATCTTGTCCATTTCACTCCATCATCTCCATTTGCATTTTATCATCTTGAGCTTTGATCAAGGGTTGGGAAAGGGTCACTAGCACATGTGACACCAATCCAACATGGAATAGGTGATTATCATGCTTTTGAAATGTCTTCTTGATGTTGTTTTTGTTATTTGTGGCATTTCTTTAGCATAGGTATTTTATTTCATGGAGGTATTTGCAGATTTGTATGTTTAGACTAACCCTTCTAATGAGTATTTAAGGTTGGTTTTACTTGCAGATTTAGGGTACTTCATTATGGTGCTAGAAGAAGGGCAGTCTTCATCTTTCTAATATCCATTAGTGCGTAGATTGGAATGAACAAGTCTTTATAATCTCTTCATTGTTGTCTTGTAGGAATATAAAGTCTTGCATGATCAATAAAATGTCAAATCTTTGACAGGCAGACTTGGCCTTACATTTAGTCTCCATGTGCATTGTAATAATAATGAGTACATAAGCATTTGTCTGATGGCTTTGCTTTCTACACGCCCAGGCTACATTTTGCTTGCTCCACACATGCGCCTTTATTCTTCTCTCAGGGTTGCATGGGAATTTCTTGGTTTCCCACTCTACAAATTCTGATTGCTTCACTTTATTCAAATACACCCTTTTCTCACCAAATTTATGCTGACCATCTGCATTATTTTGAATAAAAGTTATGATGATGGTGGCATTCACTGTTTTTGGTGATCACACGCCTATCAGATATTTTTACTCATGAGTTTTTATCTTGTTCACACGTTACTCACCAGTTTTCAACTGTGAAATAAGGCTTTACACCTACTAAATGCATTTATTTGAAAGGTGCTTCATATATGCATTTATTGGAAAGTGTTTAAAATGCTTTATTGGTTGTTTTTTTCTGTGCCTACTAAACAACCTTTGCTTGGAGAGTTTCTTACGCCCTCTCAAACTAATCTTTATCTGTGAGATGACACCCCTCTGAGGCACCATTCACTCAACTCAAGGAATTCAAGAAGCTCCTGTGCCATTTCAGAGGAAAAGCAAGGAATATTACATAAGTCCGCGCATGTTTCTTGTATTTCAGATTGTCTTACCACGCGTGTACTGATCAAAACATTGAAGTTGGTGGAGAGAAAAGACAACGCTTAGCTAATGATCTGTTGTCATTAATACTTTTATCTCTTGCATTCATATTGTTGTCTCCAAAACAGTTAATACCTGCTAATTACAGGGAAGTTTCTTTGTTCAATAGTTACAACAGTAAATTTACATGAGTTTGGTGGTTTATCTTACTCCGGTTGATTGTTTCTATAAACACCACGTATGTCAAAATAGCTCGCGTGTCTGTTTGTTGTCGTGATATCATAACTTTGATGCAGAGTTGGAGAGATTGTTAGCTAACAAAGTTAAAGACATTTCTCATTTTCTTTCATTAAGTACATCAACAGACATGCAAAGTCCGTGATGTTGGTTCCATGATGCTGGTTTTGGACTTATAGCAGCTCATTTAATGTGATCCAAATAACTACTGCTTTGACCTGTATTCTGTGATCTATCCATCACACACACCAACGTACACAACCCTGCTACCAATCCACGTGATTTTTGCTGATTTTCATCTCTGGTCTTTCGAAGCGGATGTTCCTGGTAAATGGTAAATGGTCATGAGTCTCTGACTAAGTTGACAGAAGTGGCGCGTGGTCTATTAAGCCTGCACTAGAAATAGAAATTTTGTTGTGTTTGTTATCTTCCAAGCAATAACATTTATTAATGATTTGGATCATTTATTATGAACTCTGAAGTATGTGAAGTTGTTGCATTTATCATTATGTGTATTTCTCATTTGTTGTGTTGTGTTGACTTTCATGATGTTGCAGGTACGAAGATATGTCCTAAGCAAACAAAGGCGTTCTCTTTAAGGCACAAATATTTTGTGGATTCTTTGAAATATGTTGTGTTGATTTGAATATTAAAGAGTATCTAGGAAACATTTCATGCCTCAAATGACATTTATGATCTTTTATTAGGGAGCATGTATAGTGAGATCTTGTTGCCTTGATTAATTCTTTATTCCTAATGTGTCACTCTCTAGGAATTTTTTTTTATGATTGTGTTTGAAAAGAAAAGGGGGCTTTCATTTTTAAAGGTTCAATTATTGGCAAGAAGTGTCTTTTGCAATTTTTTTTTGTTTCATATTGGTTTTAAAGTCTTCAGGAATCAAAAATCTTTATTAAATGCTTTATCACTTGGAATCACTTATACTAAATTTTTTGAAAAATGAATTTAGTTAACTTAGTTTTCATATAATTTTCTTTTGTTTGATAGGTACCAAAAGCGAACAAAGGCAAGTGAACAAAGTACAAATGAACAACGAAGGCAAAAAGGTACAAACGAACAACGAAGGTACAAGGAAAAGCAAAGGCGAAAAGGTACAAAGCGAAAGAGAAAGTTATCAAACGGAAATGAAAGGAGGGGAATTTTTTTTGAAAACACAATGTGTTTTTAAACACTTTAGTGTTTGATCAACACTACTTCACGAAATTGTTTATCTTTTCGTTTTAGAACACTAATTTTCATTTGGGTCAAAAACGAACAATTTGATTTTTCATTGCAAAGGGCTTAAAATGAATCTTAGGACAAACGCACTAGATTTTGTTTGAGGTTAAGAATTGAACAATCAAAACTCACACTTCATTTTGGTGCTTAAAACGAATTCACAGTTGCTTTGAAGGCTATAAAATGAACAAGTGCTTGAATTGTGTGATTTTGTCTTTTGAGTGTGTATCCTCTCCCCTTGCGCTTTGTGCGATCTAGGGTGCAAGAGAAACACTCAAAATACATTTTATTGCTTTGAAACACTTTGATTTGGGTTTAAAAATTGAACATCTTGTGCGAGTGTGAGTAGGGGCATTTTCGCGTACATTCTCTTTCTTTGTGCCATCAAAGATTGATCGAGTTACGGATTGTGTCTTTGCTTGCTTTTGTTTATCTTAGAGGGCCCGCCTTGTGGGAAAAAGTAATCACCCAAGGAACGGCTCAACCGGTAACACTCTAAAGCCAAGAGTATTTCCAGCCGGGATATAAATGTGGATATTGGAAGAAACGCCAATATCATGCGGTTGACTCCGACAAGATGGATCCGAAAGGGGACTCTTGCCACGTTGGGTCAACTCCTACGAACGGAAAGTCCGAACTAGAACCCTTGTTTTGTAGTGGCCTATTTATCCATTGAGCGAGTTTATCAAAGTGGTGCATTGGAACTTAGATTCCAAGAAGTTACTTGCCATGTCCGATCTTGGTTGAAATATAGAGGTTAGGATTTCATCATACCTCTATATTTTTCCTTGGTTGCATGTAAAATCATCTCTTCTATGAAGGGCATGAGGCAAGCCCACTAAGAAAAACGTACCCATAAGGCTAGGATGTTACATTGCTTGTTTGAAAACACAGTGTTGTATTTGAAAACATTTTGCAAACAAACATTCAACATGATTCTCAAGATTTCAAACCCTCTTGAAGACAAATATAATTGACTCAATCCATATGCTATTGCTTTCCCTTGGGATTCACGTCCTTAGAGGTTCCTAAGCATTGGATTATACCTCAATTTGTCTTCTTGAGTAAACAATAGGAAAACCCTTGCCTTAAGTTCATTGAATTTCCACATAAAATATCTTGTGGGGTTTAAAGAAATTAAGACATTGGAAATCTTAGTTTGAAACTTTAATCAAAGAGAGTGTTTTGGTAAAATAAATCCATTAAACAAAGCTAAGCAAAATGAACTTTCATGTGTGTTGAAGACTCAAATCCCAAAAAGCACAAATCATTGATTGGAAATCCAAAATGTTCAAATCATTTCTTGGTTACAAAGGTCTTTAGGAAGCATATGCATGCTCTTCAATACCTAGGTATAGGAAAACAAAGTGGTCTTTTAGGTTCATCTAAGGATCAAAACAAATCAAACCTCTTTCATCCATCTTTCAAAACATCAAACACATCTCACAAATCATCTTTTGAAAACCTTGAAATCATCCTTGAAGTACTAAGCTTTATGACAAAATCAAGCAAACACCAAAATCATTGAGACCAAGTCCTTGAAAACATTTATCAAAACACCTTTGGCTAGGAATGTGTAAATGCATCCTTTTGCATATCCTTAGTCAAAGTCATCCAAATCATCTTGTCTAGCTTAGTGTATGTAGATGAATCCTTCTCCATATACTTAGTGAAACAAATCATCTTGTTTGGGTAGGTGTGGGTAGATGCATCCTTCTCCTCACACATATCCAAATCATCATCCTTTGAACACAACTATCCTTTAGATCATTATCAAACATCTTAGGGGTCCTTTTTATTCAAAATCCAAATCAAACTCCAAATCAAGATCAAGGACAAAATCTCAAAATCCAAAAAATCAAACCAATCAAAAATCCAAAGCCTAGTATTTCATTCAAGATCTACCAAAATCCAAAAACATCCATAACATCCATCTTTAAACATCACCATCATATCATCATCACATTTGATCCTAAGAAAAACATCCTAAAATTCTCACTTTGGGACATAAAATAGAGATTAATCCAAGGAATCAAGAGATTCATCTCCCATATTCTCGAAGGTTGATCCTTGTTTTATGGTTCAAACAAGATCTCAATACAAGAAGAGTATGGAAGCCCACAAAGAAACTCCCACTTCAAGTGACCTTAGCCAAACAAACGCAGAAATGAATCTCGTAGAAACAAGCAATCCATTGATCCCCTCATCATCACAAAACCCACAAGAAGAAAATCAAGGGGAGGACCTCACCTTTGGAATGTCTCGCGAAGAAATAGCTGAAATGCTCCAAAATTCGGACAACCATAGAATCATCAACATCATGATGAGACTCAACCCTTCGTTGTCCATGCTTGAACTAGCAAAACAAGGGGCCAAGTTGCCTTCGGATTTTGATGTGACCACTCTAGTAGAGACATCTTTTCCACCAATCTCATCCACCATCCCCATTTCATCTACACCCCCATCTCAAAACATCACACAAAACATCCCGCAACTCACAACATCATTTGCTCCAACTCAACCCAACGTTAACAAGGGAAACACATTCCTCAATGAACTTCAATTACATCCCCTTGTGAATAACCAAAAATTGGACGCAAACACCACAGTGGAACAAAACATCCTCCATAATCCATTACACCAAAATGTTCCTCTCACTTTACATTATGACCTATCATCAACATCTTTTCACAGAGCACCACAAACACCTCTTCTCACAAATTCACAAGAAGAAGGGGATATGTTCGGACAAGGGGGCATATTCGACACCACAACACTCTCGCAAGGATTCACCCCCCTTAAATTTCCACCTCTCCCACCATCACCATTGTCATCAACACCACTCCTTGGTTTAGGGCTTCCCCCTCTACCGAGTATCAATCAAAACATCATCCCAACCATCAATCAAAACATTTTGCCAAATGCTCAAAGATTATTGTTGACATCACAACAACAAACGACAAACACACAAGCAATTTCAACATCATCAAACACCCCCACAAAATTGCAAAGCATGGTCTCTCAAGGGCCAATCACATCAACGACACCACTTATCACATCAACAACACCATCCACGAATCACGTAATCAACATGACAACACCATCCACCAATCACGTAATCAACATGACAACACCATCCACCAACCAAATAATCAACACAACATCATCATCTACCACCATTCCAAATCCACCACCACCTCCACCACCACCAACGTTCACCACATCAAACCAGTTCAACGCAACATTACAAGCCGCTTTTCAAAGAGGACACCAACAAGTGTAGAAACAAAAAGTCATGCAACAAGCCGCTCAAGCTACCAAAACTGCACAAGCCGCAATACAAGCGCAACAAGCACAACAAGCCAAAGCTTTATTGCAACAGCAACAACAACAAGCTGCCCAAGCACAAGCTCAAGCGCAAGCACAACAAGCACAAGCACAAGCATAACTTCTTGCACAAGCAGCGTAATTGCAAGTGTACCAACAAGCACTAAAGCAATACCAAGATCAGCAAGAAGCAGCAGAATTGGCAGCCCAACAACAAGCGTTGTGGGAACAACAACACGCAGAACAACAAGCATTGTTAGATCAACAACAAGCGCAGCAGCAAGCAGAACAACAAGCGTTGTTAGAACAACAAGTACAACAACAAGCAAAAATCCTAGCGCAACAACAACAAGAGCAACAACAAGCATTGTTCATCCAAAAGCAAGTAGAAGCCTACTTCGCCCGCCACAACATACCGATACCATTGAACAATGCCACCCAACCATCATCCATCCAAACCATGATTGCAGCAACACCCCAAACATCCCCCACAGTCCTCAGAATGATGATGACTAACTCACAGTTGCTCTACGCCAGCAAGTACTCGATCTTGATCAGGGCAAACAGCAAACACAAAGCAACTTGTCTCCCTATCCATTTGATAGGAGCCTAGAAATGAAACCATTCCCCAAGGGATTTTAAACCCCTAAATTTGACAAATATTGAGGGATGGGAAACTCTGAAGATCACATCCTTGGAATTCGGGTTCATTCATGGAAGTCGCATATGACGATCTCGTGTCGATCACGGCTATTTCTAGAAGCTTAAGCGGGTCCTTCTATAGAATGGTTCTCTCGCTTACCTCTGAGGCATTAGAACATTCAAGAAGTTACAAGTACTTCATTTAAAGAACTACATGAGTAACGTACAATGGATGTTAGTCTAGAAAAGAACTATCGCTCTAAAACAAGGGAAGAATGAATCTTTCGCTTCATTCCTTCAACGATGGCGATCCAAGGCCAATCAGAGCAAATGGACCATGCCAGAAGAACAAAAAGTCTACACAATCATAGCCAATCTTGAAAGTCGTCTATCATTCCATCTCAAAGTTCAGGGTATCACCACATATGATCAATTGATCTTCAAGGCGCTTAGCATCGAAAGAGCCCTTGTGACTCAACCCATCGAATCAACATCATATCACGAACCGCAAAACAACCGCCCGTCATCAAACTACAATGATAAACCTCGCACATGGGCGAGAAACAAAAACGTCACTAATGATGGTGTCATAGACGCCAAGGTGGTCATTAGTGGTCCACGCCAAAATACACCCGCACCGCAAATCCAAACACAACGCCAAAACACTCATCACACAACATATCAACCCAACAATAATCCCACCATCAATAACATCAACGACCAAAGAGGACCACCTGAACGCAAAACATACCCCAAACGAAAATACACTACTTTGGGAGAACCACTTGAGGACATCATGAAAAAGCTAATCGACGAAAAACTCATTCAAGCTCCTACATTTGAAAATTATCAAGAACCTGATGTCAAACCTCCTTGGTACAATGAGAATCAACTGTGTGAATTCCAAAAAATCAAAGGCCACACCACAAATAATTGTATGAGACTCAAGAACATCATCAAGATCTCATCATTAAAGAATCGCAAATGTGGAGGCACCTACACAAGATCGAGGATCTTAAAAGTCTACGAATCTGATGCCCAAATCTGGCAACAAAGGGAATAACAAGGATAAAGGAAAAGCCGATGTAAATCATATATGAAGCGGTTATTTGTAACCTCAATGAAATTATAGTCATCACCATCAAAGCCCATTATTGTGGAGTCACCACAAGAGGCGGCAAAGTCACCATCACGGGATCATCCCAACCAAATAGAGTCCATGTATGTCAATCCATTCCTAATGGCTACAATGTCCTAGACCAACTCAAAAGAACACTAGTACACATCTCCATCATGGAGTTGTTAAAAATCTCATCTGCGCATAAAAAGATCCTTGAGGAAGCATTAGCCTCATCCACTATCCCCGCAGATCTCGATGAGGAGCAATTCCAAGCTATGGTCAAAAATATCATAATGCCTAATCTCCTTACATTCTCTGATGATTCACCCAACCATCTCACAATCGTGCACTTCACTTGGAGGTCATTGTGAACAAGCAAATCAAAAAGGATCTGGTGGATGGAGGTGCAGGTTTGCAGACATCATTCTTTTAGTCTCATCAAGCGGTTGAAGATATTAGAAGATTCCATTGATAAAGGAAGAGGCATCACAATCGAGACATATGATGACCAAGAAGAGTGTCTCGAGGCGATTAGCTCCCTATCAAGTAGAACCCCAGCGGCTTATGAAACCACAACATCGAGGTCACGGACCTGAGCTTACCATACAACATTCTCTGGGATGCCATGGATCCATACAGTAGAAAGTCGTAGCATCAACCTTCCGCAGTGGCAATTCACATAATGAATGAGGGTTACCGTCCATGGAGATCCTGAGCCATTTTCATATTGCAAGAACCTTGAAGCCAAATATTACAAAATCCCCCAAATGCCGAAAAATGATGAGGGCCCATCCACATCATACATTGATCCCACCATTCTCACTTCTGCGACAGAGACACCCGCCATTCCCACCATATCCGATATCAAGCTCATCATCCAAGAGGACGGTTGTGGAAGTTATAGGCTCCCTAACAATTCTTTTGTGATAGGAGTTACCACAATCTCCAAGATCACGAGGACGCCCACAAGAAAATCAAGCTCCCACATCATAAACCTATCCTCAAAATTATCCTAAATTCACAAGGTGGGGAGACCTTGGCCATGAGGTAATTGAAGCAGATCCATCAAACATGTTGTATCGAGATGAAAGACCGACACCTGAATTACCAATGGATGAAAGAAGCAGAGGCCTACACATGATGCTTGCGATGGGCTATGACTGAAACCAAAGATTGGGGCAAAATGACGATGGGCTCTTAATACCAATCATTCCTGAGACGTGACCTATAACAAATCTTGGTACTCCTTCGAGAATAACCATATGTGGCCGAAGTCCTCCAGTTAGAGCTGCTAATGTTTCTCCTCAGCCAGTCCTAGTACAAGTGCACTCCCCAATACCCATAGGGACAGACATGCATAACTTTATCACTGAGCCCTATATTAGTAGTGATGACGAAGATACCTTATCCAACCTACCTAGGTTATTCGAAGATACCACCCTTTGCATGATTAGTACCTTATCTTTCGAATCCAATCATCAAAATCATGAGATCCGCTTAGTCTATCCCCAATTGATCGACTATCACCAACAAGGACCACCAGTTCTCGATATATTCAAAAAGGATGAAGCACTCTTAGAATTCATGGGGTTGAGGGATAACATTCCAGATGGAGATCATAAGGCAGGATTCATAATGGAGTTAGACACACATGCCTATTACGGGGAAACGATTGAATCCTTCAGTCGCAAAAGTGAGAAACTAAGAATCATATACAAGTCCTTGAGTGAAAACCACACCGTGGCACTCTCTGACAACAAAATAGTAAAAATAAAGGACGTATCCAACGGTGAAAACCTACTAAGGGCGCTTTGAGGATGAAGGTTAATCTTCCTAAGAGCTATTCATCAAGAGAAGTGTTGAGTCTTGTTAAAAATGCAACGGTCAACTTAGGAGCAGAGAGACCACACGCATATCACATTCTATGCGGAATCACTATTATCAGAGGAGCAAGAACTCCTAGCAGCATTCCTAAGGGAAAGACAAATAAACTTCGCATGGAGTTATGCGGATATGCCAGGACTTGATCCAAATACTGTGGTCCACCACCTAGCAGTGTATCTAGATGCAAAACATGTTAGACAAAAGCTTCGAAAAATGCATCCTCAAATTGCTTTGTTAGTCAAAATGGAGCTCAAAAAGCTATTAGATCTTGGATTCATCCGACCAATTGATTATCCAGAATGGGTATCAAACTTGGTACCAGTTTCAAAACCTGACGGAACTATCAGAATTTGCCATGGTTTGAAGATTTGAACAAAGCATGTCCCAAGTTGATTTCACTGCTCCCCAACGTGACATGATAGTAGACATGGCGGCGGGGCGCGAGATGCTACTCACTTGTGGACAAATTTTTGGGATACAACGGTCCTTGTGCTTAAAGAGACCAACACAAAGAGCGCGGCTTTCCTTGCTTGTGGGGAACCTACTGCTGGAACATGATGCCATTTATTCAAAATGCAGGAGCAACTATCAAAGGGCCATGACATTGATCTTCATGACGCAGTTGCAGCAATTGAGGCTATCGTGACATCCCTAGCAAAGTCAAGAAAAAGGCAGTCATATAGCAACTAAGTACTATCACGGTAGATTAGAGAATACAAAGGTCGAGACTAAATCCCAAGAAGTGTGTCTTGGTAATCGAATTAGCCCTTTAGGATACACATCTCCATGAGGGGTATTAGAATTGGATCAACAAAGTCAAGCAAAATAACCAGGATGGAAGCACCAAGGAACCAAAACAGCTGAGGCCTCAAAGGAAGGCTCCAATCCATTAGAAGGTTCATAGCACAATTGGCAGACAAGCAAAACCCATATTCGCACCTTCTCCACAAGGGGGTATCATACAAATGGGATACAAAATGTGAAGAGGCATCCAACAAGATAAAGGAATATCTACTGACACCTCTAGTGTTAATGTCACCTATCAAGCCATTAATCTATATGTCGACCTTGACGGTAGCCTAGGAGCTCTTGCTCGGCGCAGTGAAAGCAGGTGAGGAAAAGAGCCATATACTATATCAGCAGGACAATGGTCGGTCACGAGCTAAATTACTCATTCATCGAGAAAGCTTGCCTCGCAGTAGTGTTTGCATCCCAAAAATTTAGACATTATATGCTGGCACACAAGATAAAGCTCGTTGCAAAAATTGATCCCCTCAAGTATCTCTTATCCAAGGCAATGTTAACTGGCAGAATGGAAAAATGGGTCATGATATTATCAGAATATGACATCGAGTATGTAGAGAGGAAAGCAATCAAGGGACAGGTTATTGCAGATCAATTAGCAGAAGCACTTATGTATTCTAAGAATCCTCTTGTATCTAAATTTCCAGACGAATCCATCTTTAACCTCAATGTTGTTGATCACTGGAAACTATACTTCGATGGGTCATATACACAGCACGGATCAAGAGCTGGCATCTTCTTCATCACCCCCCAAGGGGACTGCATACCAAGATCATACAAACTGGTATTTCCTTGCACTAACAACATAGCAGAATACGAGGCTTTGACTATAGGTCTAAGGATAGTAGTGCAATGGAATATCATAGCTCTCAAGGTATATGGAGACTCTCAGTTAATCATAAATCAAGTCAACAATGAATATCAGACTAAGGATGACAAGCTAACCCCATATAAGAAACTGGTGGAGACTCTAAAGGAATCCTTCATTGACATAACATTTGAGCAGATTCCAAGAACCAACAACAGAGCCGCTGATGCCATGGCTACAATTGGGTCTCTAGTAGACATCCCTCACAACATGCCGAAATACGAATTTCTGATCGAGCAGCTTCTCGTTCCCACATTCGAGGTACCAGAATCAGAATATGTGTGTGAAATCATTGGTCCTGGCGATCCTCGGTATCATGACATCTATACTTATCTTTGAATAGGAGTCTTACCCACTGACCTACCATCGAGCCTAAAATGAACCTTTATCAAAAAGGCATCCAAATTTGTCATCCTAGGTGATACCTTATACTGTAGAAGCATAGAAGGTACCTTATTACGCTATCTAAATGCTGAGGAGGCATTAACTGCTCTAACCGAGGTTCATAACGGTATTTGTGGCTCACACTCGAGTGGAATAACCATAGCCAAGAAACTACTGAGGCTAGGGTATTATTGGCCCACAATGGAGCGAGAAGCACATGATCACGCTAAAAGGTGTTTACAATGTCAGCAGTATGGGGACCTCATCCATGCTCCAGCTCAAGAGCTTCACCCGATTATCACACCATGTCCCTTTTCGCAGTGGGGACTCGACCTCATTGGGAAAATATCACCCACCTCCTCCAATGGCCACAAATTCATTATAACTGCAACTGAGTACTTCACAAAGTGGGTGGAAGCCATACCCATGACCTATATCACTGGGAAGCAGATCTCAAAATTCATCTTGAACTA
>VDFB02383283.1:0-22598 GCA_007258455.2 Sequoia sempervirens | reverse complement strand
CAAAATCCAAAAACAAGTCAAAAAGTCATTCAAAAATCCAAAAACAAGGTCGTCTTATCGAACTATGTCGTCTCTGAGCTTGAACGTAGGAAAGGTTGATCTTTGATCATCCCCCGAGACATTTAACATAGGCAAGGTTGATCTTTTATCATCCCCCAAGACACTTAGGTCAGTCCTCTAGGAGTTCGTCAAAATAAACTGACATCTCATCATGTATATCATCATCTATAAATCGGTCAAGTCGTTAGTTGAACTACGTGGTCTCTGCGTGTAGGATAGGTCTTTAGGTTAGTCTCTCGGTCAAAATCTCAGAAAATCCCAAAAACATTGGAAAGCATAAAATCAAAACATTTGTAAAACCTTGAAAAAATACCAAAAACAGCCTCAAAACATTGCAAAAACATCAAAAACATCCAAATATTTGAAAAAAATCCATCCGCCTCATCTCGCTTGCACCCACAATAAACACCATTCATAATAAACTGATCGTCATCCTCAACCTTTGGTGAAACATTTAGAAACAAGTCTAGCAGGTTAAAAGTAAATCTCAAAAGCGTCAAATCTCAAGTCTCAGTCAGTACGTAAACAAGTTCGTCAAGTCTTTGTGTCGATAGTCCATCATCCAAACAGTCCCATATCAATCATCTGATAACATCATGTCATAGGATGAATCCTTCCTACAAGGGGCATTAGTTATTAGAAAGAACATTTTGGATAAACGAAATGACGTGCCGCCATCCACTAACATGTCCTAGGATGTAT
This sequence comes from Sequoia sempervirens, assembly GCA_007258455.2. Taxonomy (NCBI): domain Eukaryota; kingdom Viridiplantae; phylum Streptophyta; class Pinopsida; order Cupressales; family Cupressaceae; genus Sequoia; species Sequoia sempervirens. Next base: position 21,836 of record VDFB02383283.1, on the reverse strand, counting down.
CCTTCCTACAATGGGCATTTATCTTTTGGCAATAAGTTTCAGTTCTTATCCTTAAAAACACATTCCCTTTTGGTTAGCGGTATTGAAGAACATCAACTTGTTTGTGTACTTGGTCTTTTTCTTTTGACTTATCTTATTGCGCTTGGTCCAAGGACCTCTCGATGATATCCGAACAAAGGATTTAGAGAGATAGGAATGGGGCAACGATCATTATCTTTTGTCTGTTGTGCTTGTTGGACGTTCTTGTAAAATAACTTGGCAAATACTTGCTTTGTTAGATATGTATGGAGGATGTTTTAGATAGCTTGTTGACTATTGCATTAATTGGTTATACCTTTCCGTGTTTTGGTCCGAGATGTTTGAGACTTCTAAAGTGCATCCTAGCGAGGTTTCGTATGTCAGGTGTGAACAAGAATACTCCTCTTTATTTTTCGAGTCAAAGTCCATCACACTAAGTACAACGCCATCCTGGTCCTTCATACCTTGATGCATCGTACTTAGGCGTGTTATCAAACATAAAGTAAGTGACCCTTTGAAAATCCCAATCCTTGATAAGCAAATCATCCATCTATCATTCATCATTTCTCATCATCATCTCTCATTATGTTGGCTTGTTGGATCCTCTTGTCATCATCTCATTTCCGCACTAACATCACATCATGAATAGTTAATCATCATCACCAATACATTCATCATGCATCCATTATGCATTCATCTTGCATCCATAAATCATCAGAATTCTGCATATCATCTCACATGCTTCATCATCATAATATAGATCTGCTAGTCTCAGCATACCACATATCATCCATATCATACATAATAGGAAGCATCGATCATTTCACAGGCATTGCATTTGCATCATCATCATAATATAGATCTGTTAGTCTAAGCATCTGCATAAAACATCCATCGCATATCATCCATCTCATATCATATCATCATTTAAGTTGTTTAGAATAATACAGATTTGTTATTCTAAGCATCTTGAAATCATCTCATTTGCATCATCGTCCATAACCACCCATTTTGAACCTCTTTATCATGAGATCGACCCTCAAATCGAATCTTTTCGCTCGATCTCTCGAGGGGGCAATGTACCAGTGTACTTCTTTCCGCTGGGGCATCCGAAAAATCAGAAATTTTTTGATTTTGATTGCGACAAGTTTATTCTTTGAACCAACGCAACAAGTACATTGCTTCAAAGAGGGGCAAAATGTAGACACGTCAAATTTGTATTATGCATATTCATCCACTCAATAAATAAATCAAATGCATCACATCCATTCACCTAGTAAACCAGGTTCTTATCATCAAAAGATCAATCATAGTTTAATTAAATAAATCAAGCTTTATTTAATTAAAATCTTAAACATGCATCTTCCATCCTTTTTTGATTTAAATAAAACAAATATTTAAGTCTTAAAAGTCAAAATCATCTAGTCAAAATTAAATCAGCATAATCATCATCTATTTAATCTAACCCTGATTAAATGTTAATCCCATCCCACTTGCATTATCTAGATATCTCCACTTGCACAATAAATCAATTTTATTGATTTATTAAAACACTCATTTTCCCTCAACATGACAAGTCAAACATTGCATTTATTGTTGTTTTTCTTGTCCCCCTCTCAAAATTTATTGCAAATTCAAATTCAAATTCTCCCTCTCATGGGCACTCTTCCCAAATCTTGCACAACCATTGACCACTCACACTTGACAAGTGTCATCTTCTCATTAGAGGATCTTTAGTCCCACATTCACCATCTTGGCCAATCTATCATCAAGAAAATCTATAAAATAGGGCCTTCATTCTCATTCATGGATCCACAATTTTATGCAAGGTTACTCTCTTCATTTGAAATTTGATCTTGTCCATTTCATTCCATCATCTCCGTTTGCATTTTATCATCTTGAGCTTTGATCAAGGGTTGGGAAAGGGTCACTAGCACATGTGACACCAATCCAACATGGAATAGGTGATTATCATGCTTTTGAAATGTCTTCTTGATGTTGTTTTTATTGTTTGTGGCATTTCTTTAGCATAGGTATTTTATTTCATGGAGGTATTTGCAGATTTGTATGTTTAGACTAACCCTTCTGATGAGTATTTAAGGTTGGTTTTACTTGCAGATTTAGGGTACTTCATGGATTTGCACTTTTTGTTATAGCCCTTCTCTCTCTTACACATGATTGCATCATTGGCTCAAGTTCCACATATCATATGGCCAAATAAAAAATCTTTCTCTAATATCAACCATTATAAATTAACTTAATATTCATTAGTGTCAAAGTCTTCTTTATATGTTTCCAGGGAAATTTTTAATATAGATAAAGGACAATTTCATTTATAAGCTTAAATTATACATAACTTCATTGTCAAAAAAATGTTATTTTTATTTATTAAATAAACCATTCAAGAGACAGAAACACCATCAAGGTTTTTCTCTAAATAGATTTGCAACTCAATACTCAGCAAACTAGTTGATCATTGCCACTAGCATGGTTTTTGATTCATCTACAATTTTGATTACTTCCCATATTCACTAGTTTCTTTGCTCACTTTTGACCAATTTTTCATTCTCGTATGTTTTTCTTTCATCATCATATTTTCCTAGTCATTGTCTTCTTTTGAGGATGATGGGTTTGAGGAAGAATACCTAGATTCTCCTCCACTAGTTGAGTGATTATGTCCCATATCTTTAACAAATAATATGACACCACTTCATGGAACCTATAATACTTAAACCACTATGAATCCATCTATTGTTACCATCAACAATACAACATAATATACATTGGTTTTTACTAAAGGATACATCTAGTTCTCAAGAGTGATTAAAAATGGAGGTAGGTGATTAAGTTGTGTGCCAAATCTTAGCAAAAATCATGTTACTTATATAGTTGGCATTGCATAAAAGATAACCTAACCAAACTAAGTCAAAAACATGAGAGATAATTACAAGATTTATAATGTTCACCATTACATTTTCCCCCATTTTGGCTTGCATGTCAACTACCATGAGGATGCATGTAAAAAGTAAATTCAAGAAGATATCATAACAAAAAATATCCACACACATAAAAATGATACAACTATAGATTTTTAGACATTCCTTTGGTATATGTTCCATAGTAATGAGTTCCTCATCCAAAGACTTGCAAACATAAAAGTGCAATATTTGATGGGAAGAATCTATGAATACTTGAAAATACTCATAAAATAAAGTTACCAACTATTTATAGATAAGTAAAAGGATGTTTCTCGTAGATTACTAATATGGCACTACATAATCAACTAAAATGATACTAGACTTGGTAGCTCTATAGCATACCACTAAGGGGTAGGTGATAAGATACTGCATAAGAAACCAAAATGATACTATACTTAACAACTAAAAAATTGGTCATCACCTAATCATTTGTTTCATCCAATCATCACCTAACTCATCAATCCTAGGACCTTATCACCCAATCATCCTATCACATCACTTGATTCATTCATAATTCACCTAGGTCCTAGTTTCATCAAATTATCATCTAATATATTCATTCATCGCATAGGACACACACATCATGATCTTGTCGCCTAAGACTCCTAACACTTAATAATTTAATTAAATAATTCCTAAGTTATTTAACTAACTTTGATTAGAATTATTCATCATTTTAATAATATAATTTTCCATAATTATCTGTACGAACCCCAATCCTAGTACCTGCAAAACAATGAGAACAAACACATTAAGTTAGAGATTGCAAGAAAGAACAAGGATTCCCCATGGAATCCATTTACAAAACTCAAATTAAGAAAATAAACAATGAAGAACACAATAAAAATAGTAAAATAGATTGAATCCTAATTCAAGTTAGCAAACTCATGATCCCATTGGGGAATTGGTGCCAATTTGATGTGAAAATTGGCCCTTTCCCAATTCCTATGATGCAAGATTGATATGTTGAAGATATGTTGATGAGTGATCCACTTTGTTGATGAAGGATAACTACTTGCAAGTTAAAAACCTGCAAAACCTAGCTATGATTCAAAGGTGATGGATGATAATGGCTAAATATTTTAGCATGGTAACTTTGCATAATTTGTGAATGATAAAATGAGGATATGAGCTCTTTATTTATAGAATGTCAAGATGGATGAATGTCCAAATTTGAGCAATGTGGAACTAACATTCATCCAATGGCAAGATGACACTTGTCAATCTATGAGTGGATGGAGGATGTGCAAGATTTGGGGATTGTGCCAATAAATGCATATTTTTTAATTTCAAATTTGTTGAAATGACTTGCAAGAGGTAAGGAAAAAATGCAATAAATGCCACTTGGTTCAAAACAAAGGACATGTAAGATGAAGCTATTTCCTTGTTGGATGTACATGTCCACTTGGAATTTTTGAATTAAAACTTGGGGAATATTCTAAAAGATGCCTTGTGAGGAAAATAGAGATTTAATAAATGAATTAAATCTATTTTCATGTGCAACTTGCAAAATCTAGAGGATGGGACATAATGAGAGATTAAATTAATCAAGGGTTAATTAATTTAATGAGAGATTAGATGGTGTGACCTATTTGACTTAAGTTTATGGATTTATTTAAATCAAATAGGAGAGGAATATGATAAGAGACTAATTAAATAAAGATTTTGATTTATTCAATTAAAAGAGATGGTGTTAGATTAAATCAAATAAGGTTTTAATTTATTTAATTTAATAGATAGACTTTAGAGATTTAATTAAACAAAATTGACTATTTAATTAAATAGGGATAATTAGATCAAATTGATTGATTTAATTAACAAACTAGAGAAACTTAATTAAATAACTGGTTTATTTAATTAAGGGAGGAATATTGCTGAATTTAATCAGATAAGGAGATTTTATTAAATGGTTAGACCGAGGGATGATTCAGGATGAAACAATGTTAGTAGGTCGGGATCAAATGCACAATGTCAATCGGTATATTTTACGTGTCTACATTATCAATATATTTATTTATTTAATTAATCATTTACCCACACATTATCTATTGATAAAATAATCTAATATCAATTTTCACTTCATATGCACTAATAATTCAATTAATTTCTTATTAAATTGATTAATTCCACCTCACATAATTGACTATAGTTCATTCATAATTATGCCTAGTCTCGCTCATCAATCAAATCCACTTCGCTCATCCATCCAATTACTTAACAAGTCCATGTAATAGTCAACTCCTCTTGATTCTCTTGTGCACGTAGTCAACTCCTCCATGAGGGCAATTGATTAATCAATCAAATATGTTAACTCCCTAGTCAGATTGAGTTGAGAAAGTATAATTATTTTAATTAAAAATTAAAATGACTCAAATATTTTATGCATGTATCATCTTCTCATCAACCCTCCAAATCAAGGATCAAATCTCATGTTCTAGATTGAATCCTAGTCATTCATCCAATTTTCTTACAAATCTATAAATTAAAATCATCTCTCATCATTCATCAAGAATTCAATTTTACATCAATAATCTTTTCATTTTTCATTTAGATAATTCTAATTTTTTGCTTGTGAATTGAGCACCTACATCACAAATGAGCAAAACTTTACATTTTGCATGTGTTTAATTTGAGTTTTGAATTGATTTTAATTTTATGCTATTTTTTGTGCATGCACAAAAGACCTATACTGGTATGCAAGATTCATTGTTTTTAAATGATCAACAAGTCAATCACCTTCCAATTATAATTTGTCTCATGTAATTTGGCTTTGATTTGAGTGAAATATTTGATTTCTTGTGAACACGGTCAAAAACCCTCATTAGGGTTAACAATGAGTAAAGAAATTTATTTTTCTCCTTTATTTGTGAGTGACATCTTCTGGTTTTTGGTGAAATTGTTCCTTTATGTATGTATTCTCATATTCAATTATGTTTGAGTCAAAGGCATAAAGCTAAGGTGTTGTAAAATTGAATTTCTTGACTGTAAAATCTGTACATAGTCCAGAAAAATAGGAACAATCATATTGCAGCGACTTGTATGGTCATGTATGGAATGATAATGACATGAAACCTTTGGAATTTGATAGCCACATGAATTATCTTTTATTTTCTTTAAGTCTCATCAATTTTCATGTTGAATTGAATAAGATATGGCCATTTTTGTGAAGACAGTTTGTTCAGAAAATGTTTTCCAGAATTTGTAGACAGAAAAAATGTTTGTACAACCTTGTATGAAATAGTATGGACTTGAAACCTAGATGAATGGAAGGAGAATGGTGTTTCAGCAAAAATTTCTTTTTGTTAGAAAAATTGGTGATGTTGTTTGAGTGGTCAAACAAGACCATTTCTAAAAACTATCATTTTTTGTATGAGTTCCTGTCACTATAGCAAGTTTGTTGAGATCTGTTATATGCATTACATCTATATTTTGTTGATCATGTGTGGCTTTTTTCATGACATATATATCATTCCAAATATGTTTTCAATTTTTTGAGTGTTTGAATGGTTGAAAACATCAAAATGTTTGTTTTCCTTCATCACTTGTATAGGCTCCTTCCTACCACACATTATTACTTTAGCTTTACCTTTGTTATCTTCTACAAGAGGAGTCAACACAAAATAATGACCATCTTTAACTATGGTGTAAGTATTTTCCTTACCATCATACAATGCCCTCTTTTCATATTGCCAAGGTTTCCTAATAAGAGATGACAACAATCCATTGGAAGAACACCACACACAACACTATCATGATAACCACCAATTTGAAAATCCACAATAGCCTTTTCATTCACCAACAAAGATTGATCATTAGTTAACCATGAGATTTTATAGGGACATTCATGAGAAATTATTTTCAAGCCTAATTTGTTTACCATTTCACATGACACCATATTCTCTGTTGGACCAGAATCAATGACCACTCTACACACCTTGTCCTTGCACCTACAATTAGTCTTGAAGAGACTTTTCCTTTGCAAAGGTGCTTCCTCTTTTGCTACCTTCAAGATTGTTTTTCTCACCATCAACATTTCCCCTACCTCAGGATTTGCATTCTTACTTTTGGAACAATGACTTTCACATTCCTCTTCTTGAACCAACTGTGCTCTCCTATCAACCTTCTTGTCTCCACTATGTGAACTGCCAACCCTCTCAAGACATTTCCATGAAGGATGGCCAAAATCATTGCATGTGTAGCACCTTCCTGCAAAATCATTAGTTCCCCTACCAGTACCAAACCTTCCTCTACCTCTAAAACCAAAACCACCTCTAGAATCAACATTGTGTTATTTACCTTTGTTTGATCCTTCCTGATCTTCACTTGGCTGCTTTGTTGTAGAAGGTATTCCTCTTCCTCTTGCACTAGGACCACCTCTGCCTCTAATTGCTTTGTCTTTCCTTCTCTTCATTTTCTCCTCCACCCTGATAACCATTTGAGAACAATCCTCTACACTCCTAGGGTTAGCCAAAACTAATTCATCCTGTATATTAAGCCTCAAACCACCAATATATCTAGCAATTTTTTCATCTTCAATCTCATGATGACCAGATCTTAGACTCAATTTATAAAACTCCTTAGTATAAGACTTAATATCCATTTCTTTTTGTCTTAAGTTTTGCAATTTCTTAAACATTTGAACTTTGTGATCTTTGGGTAAGAATTTACCTTTCAGTTTTGATATCATCTTGTCCCATGATGTGATCTTAGACTTTCCTTGTTTCCTCCTCTCAGATTTAAAGTAATCCCACCATACCAAAGCATGGCCCTGCAACTTAGTTTTTGCAATCTTGAATCTTTGCTCTTCAAGAACTTCATCACATTCAAAATGATTATCTAATGCAACAATCCAATCAAGTAGTTCTTCATCATTTAAAATACCACCATATTTAGGAACATCAATTTTTACCTTAGGCTTGTCACTCTTCACTGCCTTCAACAACTTTGCAATTCTTTGATCCTCTGGAGTAAGCTCTTCTTCCACATCTTCAAACTCCTCATCTTCCTCTTCTTCTGTCTCACTCTCTTCATCATCCCTTCTTTTGTTTGTCTCCAAGGCTATGATCCTTTTTTCCAACTCTCTGAGTTCCTTAGCATGTCTTTCCTTCATCTCTTTCATCTCTTTAGCCATATCATTCTTCTTTGGAGGCATCTTTGAAATCTCTTCACTTCTTCTTCAACCTGCAAAATGCAAAAAAATTATATTCCTTGCTCTGATACCACTATGATGCAGAGTGGCAAGGGAAGCACCCAACTTGACACACTTGTTCAACTATACCCTTCAATGAGACAATCTGATCATACAACTTGACTCACACAACTAGACATCACCACAAGACTTGGGGATGATTTGAACACTCTTAATATGAAAAAACATGAACAAACAACTAGACTTTGCTCATAGAAACTCTCATTCCTCCATCGTTGCCATACTATCCATGCATTCCTTCTAGCACTCACCAATAGGACAATCATGATAAAACTTTGTTAAAGGAAAATAAAAGAGAAAGAAACCATGTTTTAGAATTCTTACATAGACCCTTACAGATCCCCAAAAGCATAGAACCAAACACCAAGAGAAGGTGTATCAAATAACTAATTTACAAGCCACCAAAAGGCTTCATTTGGCTTGTGCAAAGAAGGAATCAACTTGTTAAGGCACACCCCAACACCCCTAATGCATTTAAAATACTTCAACAGGTTCTCCAAGACCTTTTCCATGCTTTCCATCCATTATATTTACTCAAATACTCAAAAATCAACAAATAATGTATTCAAATTATCACATTTTGGATTGTACAAGGCAAAAACTAGACCTAGGGCATCACATAACTTTTGCAAACCTCCATTTTTCAATTTGAAAAAAAATTTAGCATGTAAAGGAGTTCTAAATCTAAAATTCCACCAAGTTTCAAATTTTTCCCATGGTGGGAATGGGAATTACATCCATTTTGGTGACCAAACCCTTGTTTTGCAAGGTTTCAGACCCACTTTCACTAAAATTGATGTAACTTACTCAATACTTGATGAAAACGAGCCAAATTACCACAAAAAGAAAGTAGAATATTCCCTCTTTCAAGAAATTCCAATTGGGATCCCGTAAAATGATGTACCAGACTGTACCAAGCACGGGAACAGTGAAAAATGCTAAAAAACAAAAAAATATAGATTTTTATTATATTTAATGCTTCAAAACTTCATCAACTCCCAACCTCGACCCAAGGGAGGATTTTTAAAATTTTCACCATCACTTCCAATGGCCCTCAATTCATTTCCAAGGAGGGAACCCGTTGGTTAATGATAATTACATCATAAATGCTGAGTTTACTCCAAATTACATTATGAAAACTTTGCATTTTGAAGCAACCTTTCAATCCTAAAGACCTAAGACCTTAAAAACCATTCAAATGGCTTGTAATTAGCCTTATTACATTCTTAAGACCCCCACCCTTGCACATTTACATACAAATTCATGTTTTTGCCTTCAAAGACTACAAGAGCATCTTTTAGTGCAAGAGTGCATTTGTGTACATTAAGACTCAAAACTCAAAAAATTGACCTAGATCATAATAAATGGTCTTGTTAGACCTTATTTATAGACAAACATACTCAAAAGACCAAAACTAACCCTACTAAACACCAATTTCCATCAAATATGCAAAAAATGGAGAATGAGGTGTAAGTACTCCTGCACCATAGCCCCTATGGTAGAATAGTTATATCCACCTTGTATGCCCCTCCCATGAGTTGCATGCATAAAATTGAAGTAAGATGGAGAAAAGGAAAAAATATGTGAGTGTGATATCCTATTAATCAAACATATAAAGATATATCTATATTACAAAAATAAATAATGATAAGAGGAATGATGACCCCAATATTCTTCCCACCTAGGGCCAAAAATTAAATGCCTAAAAGTCACAGATTCCGAATAAGGATCTTATAAGAAAAAATAAATATGATATGCATCATAATGATAAGTGTTAGAAAATGATTAAACCATCATATATATGCAAACATAGACATGAGAAACTTGGACTAGTATATAATATCATAGGATATAAGCTTTGAGATAACTAGGGGTCTTATAACCATCATGGAAAAGATCATTTTTAATAAAATATTCAATAAAAAGTAATCATTGGAGGAACTAAAATCATATGAAATAAACTTCAAAAGATGTGCCATCACATTAAAAAACCATGAAAGAAATGTGTCATTATCCATGTGATCCTAGATAATGAGCTTAGAAGCAAATTTTAAATTAGTTGATAATAATGAATGTGAATATAAAATGCCCCTTGAAAATGGGCAATATCAATGTACCATAGAATGTAATTTATGTTTAAAAATTTGGTACCTATACCTTATTTTTAGAATGAAAGAAATGTGTCATTATCCATGTGATCCTAGATAATGAGCTTATAAGGGATTTTTAATATCAGAGTTAGTAAATTTAGAGAAAATTAGTTGATAATAATGAATGTGAATATAAGATGTCCCTTGAAAATGGGCAATATCAATGTACAATTTATTTTTAAAAAATTGGTACTTATGTACCTTATTTTTAGGAAAAACAATTCTTGTAGTTAATGTGAATAGATGGGATACATAGGTCGTGGAATCATAAATCAATGTTATATGACATGATAACCATTTAAATCATCTTAGTGTCCAGTTATGTGTTTTTCTTTGTTTGTTTCTTTTCTCTTGGGTTTCTATTTCTTTCTTGTTAGTTTGTTGTTTTTTTGTTGATGGTTGCTACTGATAATTTATTGTTACATCTTTAGAGCAACATTTTTTATCTACAATTGTAAAGGGTTTTGGTTCCTTCAAAACTTGTTTTTCCAATATAATCAAAACCATTTAGATCATCTTGGAGATTAATTATGTTTATGGCATGATATTTACTAATTAAAACACAAGGTTTGAGAATGAGTAAATTCCTATAGTATATGAAGAAGGGGTAAAAGAGTAAAAGAGTAATTTGTTTTCTCTATTGTAGAAAACTAAGGTGTCTCAACCTTCTAACAAGTTCCTAGAATTTGTTTTTAAGTATCTATTATATTCTTCATCTTAGAATATTTTGTAATTATTTGATTTTAACTCACATAGAAATGGGTCATTGGAATTCAAGATGAAATATTTTCCAAGTGTCGATGCCTTGTAAGGTGTATTTTAATTTGTCATTAAGGTGGATATACATAGCAAAATTGGAGTGCCCTATTTTGGAGGGATTCTATGATGGATGCTTATGACATGTAAGAGGCTATAAGAGGGGAGTTACTTTGGAATTTTTACCAACATGATGGTAGGTTTATATATTTTTCATGCCACTCTATATTTGGCAATGGAAGTTAAAAACCTGGATGTCCATGTTGGTGAGTGTTTATGATGTATTATGATAGTTTTAAGTGACAGCTGGGGAATTGGGGTCTTATTTGGGTGCTATACCACCAAGTTGAAATTTATCACATTATCTTGTAAAACTCTTCTTGATTTTGAGGTTTCTTTTTTCTTATAAATTTGGAGTTGGAGTTGTAGTATGATTGAATTTGCAAGTACTAAAATGGTACTAAAACTACTCCAATTTCAAATATTGATGAAACTCCTATTAGAGCTTATTTTGCAATTTTTTTGTAATCTCCTATTTGATTTGATAATATATCTAGTAGGTTTTGAAGTGTGGGGTTTTTCTCCCAAAGGGTTTCTCCGCATAAACACTAGTGTACTATTTTCTATTGTTTATGATTATTTAGATTAGATTTTTTAAAATCCTACATATTTCTTCTCTCAAGAGTAGTGTAAGAAGTTGGTTCTTCTACCCCTTGCTTCCTTACAACTATTACACGAGAGAGAGAGAGAATGAGAGAGACCATGATGCATTGTAGGTTCAATATCACACATTGGATGGAAAGAGTGCAAGCACCAATGATGTTAAGGAGCTCCTTGTTTGGTATATCATATCTTTTTGTCTTTTTAGAACTTTTAATTTTTAATTTTTTTTAAATCATTCAAAATATGCTAAGAAAATAGAAAAAAGTTATTATTATTTTTGTATTCCCACAAATGATCCCTTTCACCTAAAAGTGATACTTTTCATATGGGAGTGACTCAGTACCTACAAAGTGATGTGGTTATAAATAGTGCATGCACATTTAATCTGCATGATTGATATAAAATCAGATAGCTAGATAATTTAATATTTTAGCATTCATCAACATTTTTATGATCTATATGATATACTTATCTACCATTTGGTTTTCCTATGCAAAAGTAGTTGAAGGTTAGGGAGTGGCCTAATAACCACCTTTCAAATTATAGACTTGTTATATTATTCTTCTATTGAGATATAATAGATAGATGTATGGGTATTTGGTTATATTAGGTGGTTTCCTAGTACAAGTTTTGTTTTGTTTTTCATGGTGACTACCTTGATAGAGAGATGAGATTTAGATATAAACATATTTCATCTATCAAATTGGGATATTGTTGTCACTTTAGAGGATGTTTGGAAGATATTTTTATTGCCAATCATAGGGCAAGAGGTGGTGATTAATTTATAGATAGATAATTATATTTAGATTACAAAAGAGAGGGCTTTCCTAGGTTGGAGTCTCGTTAGTTAATATTGTAGGAGGTCTAGCATATAGGGGTGTAAGATGTTACTACTAATTATTGTTAAAGAATTAGATTAGCATCATATAATCTAATCATGGGGGTGTTGTATGCTTGCTCATCAATATGATGATCTTTTTTAATTTACAATATCTTTTGGCTTGAGCCTAAAATGATGTGGTTATTAAAATGTTGGGCCTATGAGCATATTCAAAAAATTTAATCGCCAGGCCTAGAATTAGACATTGTAGATGCTATAGAAGTTTTTCCATTAAGATACTAATAGGATGGGTCGATGGAGAAAAATAAATATAATGGTATTTTGGATGAGAGAATTTGGTAGGTTGTATCTAAAATATATCACCTAAAGGTTGTATTAATCCATACCTATGAATCTTGACAATAGAGCACAACTAGGGAGGATCATGAGATCTTGGTGGTATTACAAGTAGGCCATAGTACTAGAGAGATTATTTTGAGAGGGTTATTCACTCATTTGATATCAAAGCTTATTACCCACAATTTGTGTGTGTGTTTATGTTTTTTTTTTCCTTACTAAGGGAGCATGTGACTTTGGTAAGGAAAATAATTCTACAAATTGAACAATATTAAGTTGGAAATTTTATATTTATAATTATTCAATGAGACATGTTCTCTTAGTTCCCCTAAAAAAATGTGTAAAATTTTGAAGATTATAGGCAAGGGCCCTAGGATGAATGTGTGTAGTTTTGTTACTCCATTTGGTGTACCAGATCCATTTTTTTTCTATTGATTGCTTCTTCAATGCTCTAGGATGAGATAGAATGCTTGCAAGATGAGAGATGCTAGGTTAATGGAATTAAATATCTTTAAATACTAGCACACATCATGCAAATTTATAAAATGAGTACTAAGTCAAGTGGGATGATGGAGTCAATCGGCCAAATTCAAACTTTGAATTTTAGAACTTAGAGAAGGGTTATTTCCACAACTACGAGGTCAACCTTGCAACCATGGACATGACTAAACCATTAGATTTGAATGACTAATAATTATATGAAGGTAGGTGCATGAATAAATGTAATAAATGTGTGGATGAGGTAGATGTATAAGAATGTGTATATAGAAGGATAATATGAGTATAAATTGCATGGGTGAGGCAAATGCATAAGAATCTGTGTGTATATAAGGATAATGTGAAGGATAAATATGTGAGGATATGTGTGTATAAGAATAAGTAAAAAAGTTAGGGGTGTGAGCCCAACCTCATATAAGATTGTGCCAATTGCCAATAAATGCATGTGGGCATGAGCTTTTCACAATTTATCATGATGATTTCAAATATTTTTAGACTCAACTATGTATGCATTGTTACATCAATTTTAAACACAATTCCTACCTCATCCAAATGATAGATCACTAAATGTGATCCAAAATATTGATTTAAATATAATACACAATTAAATTAAAAAGTACTTGCAACATTTAAATGCATATAATTAAAATATTTACCTAAAATAAACATTAAACTAAAAATATATAATAAATCTATAGTTGGTATAAGTTTTACAGAGTCCAGTTTGAATAAAGATTGCTTTGGATTTATTTCATATGTTTTTTTTGTATTCAGGAAAAGCAATTACAAATAATAGTGTAGTTATAAAACTACAAGAAAAATAGTATAGAAAAGAAGAACCATCAAAAGATAAAGAGTTGTACACGCAACTCTTAAAAAACTAAGTACACAACAACAACATGAGTCGAAGAGATACAACAAAAAGAACCAATACAAGACAAAGAGTTGTACGGACAACTCTAAATAAAATAGGGATACAGTTGCAACAAAAACTGAAGACTTACAAGAACATGACAACATTATACATCTTGTAAAATAGAACTTAAGCCTTGGTTGATACAAAGTTTTTTCTTGCTCACTAACTGTTCAACTTGTAGCTTGATTTTCCGAATCTAAAAGCTCAACATTTGATTCTTCAAAACGTCCTTCTAAAGCAAAGGAAACAAGGCAGCAAGACAAAACAATATATTAGAGTAAAGCCTTAAAAACATAACTTCCTGATGATCACGATTGATAGTAAAAATAACTTTGCATCTATTTCTCCATATATGTAACAAAATTATATGTCGCACACCAGCAACGATTCGATTATCATACAAACCAGCTCCAAGAAGAGCTTCTTTCTAGCTTAGTTTATGAGTGAAGATAGCAGAAAAATCATTGAACATAGAATTCCATGGATTTTTAACCAGCCAACAGTTCCAAAAAATATGCTTCATGTTTTCATGATTGTGACAGAAAGGACAGTTTGTTGGTTGGATCATAATACACTTTAGCCTATCCTCAATAGGCAGTTTAAAATGTAGTATCTTCCAGGCAAGTAACTGAGCATCAGAGTTAACTTTAGATTTCCAAATTTGAGTAGATAATTTTAACCAAAACCTCTCACTGAACTTGCACTTCCATTTAGCATTCAAACGTGACTTCAAGGGAAAATCAAGAAGCAACTTCAAGTAATTTTTTTTTAAAGGGAAGGACAAAAATGGATATGATGACATCCATGTCCAATCCTTAAAAAAGTTGCAATGGATTGGAGTACACAACTTCATATATAGCTCCTTTGACACCAAAGATTGCACAAAGATCATGAAAGCTTCATGTTTGTTATTCAAACCGAACAGGTTTTTAACCACATTCCATGAAGACTAACACATTGATTGAAAATCCCACAAATTGCCAACATTACAGACCCCTTTTTTGAACAAAGGATAGGAATGCTTTGGGAAGCTTAATGCAAGGGGTTGGCCATGATAGAGGATATGTTTGTTCCACCAGATAGAGGAGGTAGAAAAGCTGAAACCGACTTGAAGGGATTCTCCTCCTCTCCACTTTAAGAAGTGACAAACATATTTCCAAGCCTTCCAAATGGATTGAAGGGGGAAAGAAGCCTTGATGTTAAAAAAAGAAGCATGAATAACTTTATCTAGCCAACCCACTTGTTGCCATTTGCCTTTAACTAAAGTAAATGTTATTAATTTGATGTCGAATGAGGACCTTCCATGGTCTGTCCCCTTTAACAACTCTAATAATCCATTTGGTAGCCAAACAGATCCCCTAATTCCTTGGCTCTATGAGACCCAAACCTCCTTTATGTTTTGGTTGGGTGCAATGAGACCATGATGTAGATATATAACCTGGACTACCATCCCACTTGGGCCATAGAAATCTGCGAATAATTTTCACTAGGTCATCATACCCTTTTTTAGAAGGCATCCAACACAAAGAATAATAAACATGTGTAGCAAGGAAAATCCTATTAACAACTTGGATTTTACCAGCCAAGGAATTTATACCCCTAGTTAAAGAGTTTTTGCTTGAGTCTATTAAGGAACCAATTCCGCATGTCACAAAGAGAGACCCCAATACCGAAAGGAATTCCAAGGTACCTCATAATTTCTCCATGTTTGATTTGTTTCCATTCTTTGGGAATCCATTGGGGAACAACCCCAACTTGCACCAATAAGATTTCAATTTTGGTATGAGCCAATTTGGAACCTAAAACTTTAAAATAAAGCTCCAAAATATCCATTAGATTAGAAATATCATTTTTAGAGTTTTGTAAAAAAAGTAAGATGTCATCAACATAATGAGAGTTAATAACAACAACATTATGAGGAATGTAAACTCTTGCAATGAGTTGTTGATTAATAGCATTTTGAAGGAGGTACCCCAAAGCATCAGTCGTAAGAGCATATAAATAAGGAGCTAGAGGACATCCTTGACGAATTGATTGTTGTAAAACAAATGGATCATACATCATGTTATTGATGATTATACGAGCATTAGCATCTTGGAACAACATTTGAATGTGAGAGCAGATTTTAGGCCTGAAATCGAACCATTGAAGCATTTTAAGAATAAAGCTCCAACGAATTCTGTCATAGGCTTTATCAAAATCAAGTTTAATTAGAACAAAATTTTGGCCTATTTGTTGTGCCCATTCACAAGTTTCCCATGCCAACATAAGATTGTCAAGAATATATCCGCCAACAATAAAACCAGTTTGCTTTGCTTGGACAATTTGTTGCACCACAGGCTTTATTCGAAGAGCCAAAGCTTTAGCAATTATTTTATATGAAGTATTTAGTAAAGTGATGGGGCGCTAGCCAAAGATGGAGTCTTCCAGTTTTCCTTTAGGAAGGAGCTTAACATTGCCTCCATTAATGTTCAAACCTAAGGAGCCTTTGTTAAGGGCCTTTAAGTATAAACAATAAAAATCTGCCTTTATGTGTGGCCACATAGCTTGATAGAATTCCATAGGAAGCCCATCATTGCCCACGCTTTTATGAGGGTCCATAGAGAAAAGGGCATTTTCTAACTCTTCCAATGATAACAGTCTATCAAGATACCGACTGGACTCTATGTCAATCCTAGTAGGAATATGAGTTTTGACAAGATCCTCAAGAATGTGTTGGATATCCTCCCATTGATCATCTTTGAAGAGGTTTTCATAAAATCATTTGAAAACATGACAAATTTCAATAGGGCTAGAATGCAAGATATTGAATTCATCTTTTATAGCACCAATTTGTTCTTTTTTGTCTGTATAATTGAGGCAACTAAAATAATATTTGGTGCCTTTGTTTCTTCCTTTATCTAGTGTAATTTGGATCTAATCTTGGCCCCTTGGGCTTTATAACTATCAATTTTATGTAGCTAAGCCTCAATTGCAATAATGGAGGTTTGGATTTTGATATTGTTAGGATCAACATTAAGCAATTTTTTGTCATGCACAAGTTTTCCTTGGAGATATATTTCTTTCCTCTTGCATTGTTGAGCCATTTTTTTTCCAAATGAACGTAAAAAACTGGTACATTTATTAATAGCATCACAACACCAAACAATCCAAGACTCCCCTTCATCAGGTTTAGGGATAGAGTTCCAAAGTCCTTCAAGGGCAGCTAGACAGGATGGATTCTTTAAGTGAGATACATTAAGTTTGAAAGGAAGAGAGTTGTCTATATTTGACTTAGGGGACATACCTAAATTGCAAATGATGGGGTAATGGTCAGAAAGGGTGGTGGATAAGTCCACTTGAACAAACAACCCCAAAGGGTCATGAATGAGAGGCAAGGAGGGGGATATGTAAAACCTATTCAGCCTACTAAGTTTCCTAGCATTTCCCAATTTGCAATTGGACCAAGTATACCAGTTGTGAGAATGGCTAGAAAGTTTATCATGGATAGGATCAACCACTCCCAAGGAATTTTGACAAAACAACTAGCTATCAAAGTCTTCTCTACTGAGATTAAAATCTTTGGACCAGCTGCAATCATAAGCATGCTCAACCATATTAAAGTCACCCCCGATTATCCACTCACCATTGGGTAATTTATTAGCTAACCGGTTCCATAACATAATACGTTCTTTAGAAGAATTAGGGGCATAAATAGAACAAAATCCAATGAGCTGTCCATTGATAAAAGTAAGGACCCAAACACAACTATGGGAAGGGTCTTCACCTTTATCAATAATATGCTTGGCAATCCATGGTGCAATCCCAATAACAGCCCCACCTTTGCCATCAGTGTGAGATGTAAACAAAAACTTAGCATCACCCGAAACCTTACTTAAAGCAGTTGCAAGCTTTATTCCCCCAATTTTTACTTCTTGAAGGAAAAAAACATCTGGTCTCCATTTCATAACAACCTCTTTAACTTTATATTTGTGAGGAGGGAGGGAAATCCCTCTCACATTCCAAGAGAGGATCTTATAATTCATGATGAAGGGAAGAGTCATCTTCTTGAGTCAGCACACTGAACTTATTATCAAGATTCAAATCTGAATTCTTTGGCTCATGGTCATGGGTGGTGGAGGAAGGAGATCTGGAACGATGATGGGGATGGGGGAAGAAAAGGTGGTATCATGAGAGCGAGGTGGAGGAGAAGAATGACGTGGAGAGGGGGTAGGATCTTGAGCAGTGACATTAGGAGAAGAGGAGGTTGAACGGGAATGATCATGAGATGAAGAGTGAGGGATTGAGGAGGATGGCTCTTTCCTCTTCCTAACCATTCTCCAACTATCTGACATAAGAGCATCTTTGGAGGACGAGGTTGACTAATCTTGCTCAGCAGGAGGACTACCAACATTGGAGGCTGAAGTAGTTTTAGTGACAAATGATGGACGAGGAGGGCGTTGCAAGGCAAGAGGCAAATGACTAGGAGAGGACAAATGATCACTTGACATAGTAGAACCCAATGATGGCTAAACAAATTTGTTCGTTCTTATAGGGCACTCACGAATTAGATGACCTTCCTTTTGGCAATAAAAGCATGTGTTTGGATTATTTAAGTACACAATTGGCTGAAATAGTTCGAACCCAATACCTATCAGTTTAACATTCTTTGGCAGAGGTTTTTTTAAGTCTACTTCCACACAGGCCCTGGGGTGAACCCTTAGGCTTGAAAATTTGTCAGAATTGTGTTTATACCAGATTACTCTTCCCAATTGAGCAACAATGTCCTTCAAGAAGGGTCTAAAAGCTAGGTTAAGATAAGGCAGCTCAACCCACATGGGATAGTGTGACCAAGACCAACCAGGTAGAAGATGCAAAAACCCTGCCATTTCAAATGAAGAAGTAGATGAAGCCATGCCAGAAGAACATTCAGGTACTAATGTTATTGATGTAATTACATAATGTCAACATAGAACTATTATTTTTTATTTCATATGTTTTTATAATCCATGCTGATTACACTTTCATCTTCTATCAAGATCATTGAGTGTGATCTAAAACTTTATTCAGAAAAACATATACAATAAATCCAAAAACAATCTTTATTCAAATCTAAAATAATAAAAAAATTCAAATTAAATTGATATACAATTTACATATAATTGAAGGTATTTAAAAATCAACCCACGTCATGAAAGGACAGCCAGATCTCACTAAGAGACATCAAATACTTCTGAAACTCAAGATAAACCTAACATGATTGTACTGCGTACTTAAACTGTTGAGGAAGTTCATTTAAGATGTGAAAAGATCATGCGAATAAGATTGTATAATGGTACAGTGGGTAAGCTGATTTGACCTAATTATTCTTTTCATACGGAATTTATTGATTATTATCACTGTTGCAGACTTGCAGAAATGTGGCCGAATATGGATAAGATTAGGTAGAGAAAGCAATGGAGTACGTCCACACAAAGCTCTGGAATTTACTGCCTGTAATCACAAAGTACAATGAAATAGATAACTGAGCTTAGCCACTTGATCACTTTAACCCAGCACTAATTACTGATCTTGATCCACTTGACAAGGAGGGGATTCTATCCAACCAAGAAAATAGTATAAACTTTGGATATGCAATTGGTGGATTATTCCTCTCTAGAGGTCAAATATTGTTACTGTTTTTAGCTCTGGAAAGTTTATCTGGCAGCTCTTTTTGCTGCTTATTCTTATTTTATGTAATTACCTAGCCTAGTTTTGATTTAATTTTTTTTCAAAATATTTTCAAATTGATTTGAGGCGATAAGATAATAGTTTATTGGGAGATCAAATTAAGGTTGTATGTATAATCATCTTCTTTAAGTTAAGAGTTAATAGTTGAGGGGTATATATTTTGGGGATCATTCGGAGTGCAATTTTGATCTTATCCCTTCAAAAAATCGTAAGTTTTGACTTGATATCTAGTGAAATCATTAAACATCACTATTAAAACAAATGTCACTTGACTACCATCTACACTTTTAGTCTAAATTGATTTTATTTTAAATCTAATTGTATTTAGGTGTAAGTAGTTTGAAAGAATTTATATACAACCAAAATTTATTGTCGATCAATTGAATTAATGGAAAGAGTCTAAGATGGAGCGAGTTAAAATTAAATTGATAATAGGAAAAGAGATGGAGATAGGTAAAATTAAATTGAGAAGATGGAATATTTTAATTAGTGTGATAAAGTACTTGGATTTATTAGTTTCTGAATTTCAAGAGATCTTGAGTTTCACATTCATGACATGGATTCTTCTTTTGATGCTTGGGAGAATCTTTTAGTTTGTTTACAAAGATTCAAGGCATAAAGTGATATAATTTGAAGAATGTTCTCATAAGTTTGAATCTTCAAGACTTTAGTATCATTGAGGATTTTATATCATAGTACAAGCTAATAAGGATCTAGTTAAGGATGACAAGATTGAAGAGTAAAATGATCAATTAATTGTCACTATTTGTCCTATGTTGGAAGACCAATATTCAATGTATTTTTATCTTCACAAATATAGATTCATGGGATCAAGTTCAAGATGCCTAAAATTGATGTTTTTGTGTGAATAGTTGACACGTGTCTATTTGCATTGTTGCAATCTTTGGGTTTATTCAAAGACAGTAGTTGCCATGTGACCATGAGAAGTTCATAGAAATACACAAATTTTCTATTCATTATTACAACATATAGATACTTGAAGTGACACAATTCAAAGAGCTTGAAGCAAACCAAGACATCATAAAAAGAGTCATAGAACTCCAAGAATGGTCAATCTAAAGAAGATGAGTTAAATTTCCCTTCCTTGACAAAGTCAAAGAAGGAATCTAAGACATGCACATACTACAAATGTGAGGATAAAACATATTCCATATATTACAAAAAGATGGAAAAAATGAAGCTACATAGAGAAACACAATCTCAAGAGGCATGAAGAACTTAATCCTTTATCATAGTCTTCTTTAGGTTACAAGAAATAAATTTCCTTTATAATTTTTGGATCTAATTATAGATTTGTACTTTTTATTATAGCTCTTCAATCTCTTACACATGATTGGAGCATTGCTTTAGGGTCCACATATAATCATATGGCTAATTAAAAATATCACTCCTCTACCCTCAATCATTATAATATTGACAAAATAGGTGTTGGTGTTAAATTAAATTCTTACATATTTTAAGAGTAAGAAATGTTGAGGTAGGCAAGGGATGATTTCATTTATAAGGTTAAATTCTATGTGCCTTTGTTAAATGAAAAAATATTTCTATTTATCAAATAACCCATTCAAAAGATGGAATTTTTTTATTTTTATTTTTTAACAGAGTTGTAAATGAATATGGCCAATAGTGGCATGGTGTGATGGTTAAGTTCTTGTGTTGTTATCCTATCCATCATGGTTCAAACACCATTGGGGTGTAATTGTTGAGAATTTATATTGGGGATGAGGTCCCTTGTTTGTGA
>VDFB02383282.1:0-13961 GCA_007258455.2 Sequoia sempervirens | reverse complement strand
GTAGGATGAACGTTGGGACTAGGGCATGATGACTTGAGGTGATGGAATAGATACTCCAAGGCAACGTTACAACCTTGGATAAGATAAAGTTACATGTTTTAGGATCCTCCATGATATCTCAGTTGCACCCAAATCATGAAGGAAGATGTTGGAAGAAATGGCTAAGTGTTGAAACTCCTCCACATGGATTTGAATGCACCCAACTCGGGTGAAGAAATGATTGAGGCCAAGACTGAAATCCTTCAAATTCAAGAATAGAAATAATGAAGACCCAAGTGTTAAAGATCATCCTCCAGCACTGAAATTCCCTCAATACTAAGGAAGAAGATGAAGTTGTGATGATTGGACTCATCCAGTTTGTAGTCAAGAAGAAAAACAAGAACAATGTGAATGCGTTTCCAGACATGAATCTTTTAGAAGATGGTGAACATTAATTTCTCATTTATTACTCCACCTCTCTTGGTGGCAGCTTTTAGGTTAGGGGCTTATGTGGCCTCTATTTGGCCCTCCATCTCATGAGTTGTCCATTGGATTTGGTCAACTATAAAAGGGGCATCCCCCCTCATTTGTACCTCATTAGATTAGATTAGGAAGATAGAGAGACAGCTTAGAGATTGCATAGCATAGATTGGTAGCTTAGATTGAAAAGGAAGGAAAGTTTTCAAATTGAATGCTTTGTAAGAAGTTGTTGTGAACACTTTCATAATAAAAAGAGTTATCATTGCTTGTGGTTTTATCTTTTGTTGTGGGTAGCTAGCGAGACTTCTTCGTCCTTCCAATTTGCTTAGGATTTTAAAGTAAAGCTTAAATAGAGTAAAGTAGATTTTAATTCATGCACATAGATAGTTGTGGAATGTGGTGGTTGAATTAAGCAAGCTTCGTTAATCCATACCACTAGTGGGCTCATCGATGGTGAGTTCGCCTTGCGTGGTCAACTGGAACAGTTTAGACTTAACTTCGATTATGATTTATATGTTGGTATGCGTCGTTGTGATGGTATCTTCATGTTAAGTTGTGATCTGAATACCCCTAGTTACACCTTTGAAGATTGCACCGGTTCTGTGGAAGTTGTCCAAGGTGAGGCAAAGCAGAGCTTGGTTGAAGTTTGGAAGAGTTGATCTCCACGTCGCACGTTTAGAGTAGATCATAGCATTTCTAATCCCTGCAACCATTCAATTCAGTACTTTTTCTGGTTAGTTTAGGAACCTATGCTACATCGGGGACACATCTTCAAGCTTTTGAAAACCCCCTTTCCTTAATCTTCACCAACAATTACGTAAGTCCCCCTTGAGATTACCAGCAAATCACATCAAGCCAACTGAGACTATCTGCTACATGAAGGAACCTTGGAGTTGAATGCATGATCTTTCTAGCAATCTTGCATGCAAGAGATTTTGTTCAAGAGAGGATAGAATCGCTTGTAACTTTATTCTATGTTGGTGCAGTCACGAAAAACACATCAACACATGGGAAAGAGAAGAAACTATTAAGGCCTTTAAGAATAAAGCTTAGGAACAGCAAAACATGATGGCTCTTGGTTAAAACAAGAGATGAACTATTGAATGTAATACTTTCAAATGAGTTAATAAGATATTCTTCTTGTACAAGCACAGGACTTGAGGATAATATGTGAAATTGCATATAAGGCTTAGGACTGGATAAACTTGAGGAATCAAGTATCCAGAGGGCCTAGGAAGAGGTGACACGACCCCTTTTCCTAGGATTGGAAACCCTTAAAAGAGGTATCCCGAGGGCCTAGGAAGAAGTAACACAATCCCTTTTTCCTAGGATTGGATACCCCTTTAAGGAAGAGAACCTGGGAAGAAGTGACACACCTAGGATTGAATACCCTTGAAAAAAGTGTCTCGAGGGCCTAGGACGAGGTGACATAACCCCTTTTCTTAGGATTGGACATCCTTTAAAAGGTATTCTGAGGGCCTGGGAAGAAATGTGTCCTCTCCCAGGAAGGCTGGATATACTCCATAATGAGTTATCCAGAAGGCCTAGGGAGAGGTGACACAATCCCTTTCCCTAGGATTTGAATACCCTTAAGAAGAGCATCCTGAGGGCCTAGGAAGAGGTAGCACAACCCCTTTTCCTAGGATTGGATGACCCTTAAAGGTATCCCAAGGTCCTAGGAAGAGGTAACACAACCCCTTCTCCTAGGATTTGATACCCCTTAAAGGTATTCCAAGGGCCTAGAAAGAGGTGGCACAACCCCTCTTTTCTAGGATTGAATACCCTTAGAAAGGTATCCCGAGGGCCTAGGAAAAGGTAACACAAATCCTTCTTCTAGGATTGGATATCCTTTAAAAGTATTCTGAGGGCCTGGAAAGAAGTGACACATCCAGGATTGAATACCCATGAAAAAAGGTGTCCCGGGGACCTAGGATGAGGTGACATAACCCCTTTTCCTAGGATTGGATATCCTTTAAAGGTATTTTGAGGGCCTGGAAGAAATGTGTCCATCTTTCCCAGGAAGGCTGGATATACTCCATAGCGAGGTATCCAGAAGGCCTGGAAGGAGATTAGTTGTAACAAGATGTTACAATCTTTTTCCAAGATGAAGACCACTATACCGGCAAAGAACGTCAAAAGATCAAGGAAGAAAATAATTATAAGGATTGCTTGAGGACAAGCAATGTCAAGCAGGGGAGACTTGTGATGTCCCCATCACAAAAGAAAATCTAAGATAAGTATACATTTAATATATTTATATATTTGCATTCAAATAGAGTAATCATTATAGAACATTTTCATTTAACTCATATATATAAATGTGACTAACTTGGGTACCGTTGGTGACAGATTAGAAGAAGAGATCCTAGAAGAAACTAAGATGTTTTTGCTTGAGGACAAGCAAAGTTGGGAGGGGAAGGCTGTCATGTCCCCGGAATTAGAACACTCTGAGATACAAATAAGTGAAAATGAATAACACAATACATATTAAAATTATAAAAGAAAATATTATTGTTTTAATATATTTATAATTATAATCATCATAAGATAATATTGTAATTAAAAATATATATCGACAATACATTAATATAAATATTGTCATAATTATCAAATAATTATTAAGAGATAATATTATAAATATTAAAATATACATATTTAAATAATAAATATAAATAATATTACAAATAAATTAAAAATAAAATAGTAAAATATAATGCACATCTAAACAAAATAATAAATATAATTTGAGATATCATTAAGGAATGTTTAACTAAAGGTCATGTCCATTTGTGGGGTTATCTCTATTCAAAGAGGTGCCTCTCTTCATGGAGGTATAAGGATATAAAATAAGTTTGTGGGGTGGGGTGGAAAAAAATAAAAAAGAAGGAAGAAAGTTATATTAAATACACATGAGATTTTAAGAAGAAGATAGAAGAGTAAAGGAATGAAGATATAAAAGGAGATCTATCAATAGTGTGTAGAGAACAATAAAAATAGAAATTAGAAAGGTTTGGAATTAGTTTTCAAAAGGCAGAAATCATTTCAAAAAGTTGTGTTTCTTCTCAAAAAGATACACCTTCTCGTGTCTCTTCTAATGAATGTCTCTTTTCAAAAAGATACACCTTCTCATTTGAATGTGAAAATATAAAAGAAGAAAGAATGAGATATGTATAGGGAAAAAGAAGGAAATAGAGAATAGAAGGGGAAACAAGAGATAAAATATAGACTGCAGATCATTTGAAATCTATAAAGACAAGCAGATGGAAAGTAGATAAGTATATTATGAATATAAGGAGATAAGTATTTTATGAATTTAAATAAAAAGTTAGATAAATGTTTGTACATTAAAATAATGATGTTGATAAATACATCATGGATTTAAATAGTAGTCTAATTAATAGTAATACATACATGATGCTATTTATTTAATGTTATCTATTTTTTATTGATTAATAAATCATGCATGCTACTAGTTATCTTATGACATTGCGGATATGTTATGCTCCATTGACATTATTGTATGTAATTACAATTACATATATATATATATATATATAAAATACGATTATACAATAAAAATACTTGTAGCAATTATTGAGCCTTACAAGTAAGTGAGATTATTTGATAGAAAAATGAATAAATTTATGAATGTCTTTATCCTATGATTGATCAGGAAAAAGAGAAAAGAATGCAATATGAACACTAGACCATCATAAAAGGATATCTTCAAGAAATCAAGGAAGATTTAGGGAAATCCCAAAATGGGGACATTACACCGTCTTCCTGATAAATAAGATTATTTCCAAACTTGATCAATCTTCACAGATTTGGCCAAAGGCCATTAAATCTGTAAATATTCAATCCTCTACAAACGATGTAGCAATACCTCAGCTGCCACAATCAACTCAACTAGGGTAGTAATACAACAACTACTGCACCTGTAAATTCTCCCCAAGTAAGCACAAATTGAACTTCTGAGTGAAGCCCACAATTAGCAATAATTCAGCTGATATCTCACAGCCTCAAAATTGCAAATCAATGGGAGTGACCGTTCCCAAATATCTCAAGAATGGCAGAAACCCTAGCTGGTTCCTCCTCCAAACCAATTCTCCAAAACACATAACAATTTCCTGGATGATGAGACACGGCTGGCCTCTCCTATTTATTCTTTTTCACCAAGAGGTCAGCCCACAATCTAGAAGCTTCCAGAAATAATATAATATTATATTATATTTACACTTAATTATAATAATATAAAATATAATTCCTAAAGTACAAATATGACATCTAACACAATATGTTATCCAACGATATGTTTTCCAACACATTATGTTATCAAACAGTGTGTTATCCAACATCCAAGATATCATAAGAAACATCAAATGAACTCCTGAATCCACGAAGTGAGCCAACCATAACCTAGGTAACTGCCATGAAAAAGACCCTCTAACTGAGCTCCTTAGCCTACGAGGGTCAAGAATAGGCTAAACCCTCAGAAACTGATGTTCATGAAATCGGGGACATTGCACGTTGTATGAGTAAAAGTAAAAGAAAAATCAGTTATCAGCTGAAAGAATGTTGCACATCAAGTGCTTGACAAAATTCCTAAGAGCTCAAAACAGAAAATTCAAATCAGAATTGGCAAGGGCTCTTATATAGTATGAATATTACATAGACAAAGTCTACACAATAAAGGTTAGATCCCCTTTAAGAATATAGTTTCCTTTAAATTTTAGTCCTTCATGTAATTCAGTGAAATGTTGTTAACTAAGGATAAACACAATCGCAGCCCAACGGGTCTAATCCTTCAATAGATTCACATTCTTATATGCTTACTTACTAAGATCGATATTTCATCTGGTTTGGTTAAATATTTGAGACATTGAATTCCCTTGTTACATTCCTGTAACATTTAGGGTCTAGGCTACTGCCTCTAATTCAAGTCCTTACATAAACTTTAGGGTTTACCCTCTCACCTATTTTAGGCTTCTTGGGCAAATGTTGATGACACTAAGTCATCATCTTGACATATACATAGTCATATAGAAGATACTAACATTATGTCATACATGCAAGGAATAATGTTATTTAAAACAAAGGGTGGAATGGTATATCGGCAAAATTTGAGCAGCTTATCATCATGCCCAACCCAAAGTTGCATTGAATAAACAACATAATATACCATTTAACCTTATATGACTCTTTCAAGGGAATACTGATTTGGTATTTCCATTCTCTAGCATTTGTACCGTTTTCCCTTTAAGGATGCATGTTCAATAAGCTAAATAAAAGATTGCATAGATTCATTCTTTCTTGTAATCAAATTTGTTAATATAACTCCAATATAGTGTTTTCCTATTTCAGACTATAACATAATATTTTTATCTGAAACACCCATAATAAACTCTTTACATGCAAGGGTATAATACATTAAGGATAGAGAAAAACATGCCTATATAAGTGATGCTAATCTGGACTCTTTTACCAACGATGGTTACACCAAGCTTGTGGAAAGATATAGATTTATAACCTCATCTATTCTTTCGCCGAACCAAGTGAAGGGTCTAACGTTTGCAGGTATCTCTTAGCACCTGTCGTTGGCAATTCTTGGAGTTTTGACACAAAATCATAGAACTAGCATGCTGCTTCCCATTTGTCTACAAAGGTATTGTCCCCCCATGGACGAGGAAATGCTCTCATTGTCGTGAGTTTGGCATTATTCTTGCAATTGTATTTATTTTTGAAATTCTCAAAAGCCTTTCATTATTTTTATGCATATCCTTCAATCCTTGCATTCCATGAGATGACATCTCCTCGAGGTATTAATGCGTTGTCTATGCTTCCACATTCTACATGCATGTCTTTTAGCGTTGCAATGCACAAACTTCCTTTCAGATATGCTTTGATGGATGTCTATTTGCACTGGTTTCGTGGAATATGGCAAAAAGACTTCCATTTTATATCAACAAACCATTATGTGCAAAGAGTCCACAACAGCTCACTCCCCCTCTATCATGCTCTCTCCCCAATGTAAGAGTGGTTGCAAATAATGTTTTATTTCCCTTTTCACTGGATGCATTCTCCTTTGAGGCTCTAGCAAGGATAACGTTAAAAATGTTTTAGGTGCAGTTACATAACCACTTCCATGCTAAAGAAGAAATATCATATCCCCCTCTTCCCATTCGATGACTCGATTTGCTACCCGATGATTATTCGTTGTGTCATATCCCCAAATTGTAACACAATGAAATGCAAATAAATGAATAAAATAACGAAATATATACTAGCAATTTTATAATTATAATTATCAAAATGATATTCCAATTAATGAAAATACAAAATAAGTATTAACAATTTAAATAACATTATAATACATAAATTTTAATGTAAAAATCAATAATAATAAATATACTAAAGAAACGTCAAATAGACTATACTGCCAGCAGCAGCATTATATACAATAAGTATCATGTTCCCAAGATTTTAATATTAAAATATAAATATATACATGAGACGCCCAATTCGATCACTTCCATATGATCAAACGCGTCTCCTTATTCATCTGGTTGCTCATCCCCTTGTCAATATTAATTAAGCCAATTGTTTAATTAATACCCTGCATCTTGCACAAAGGTCCTAAAGTATTTAATTTAATACTTTGCCCCTCTTCCTCCTCTAAATTAAATAAATATGCCCTTTTATTTAATCTAGTCATATTCCCCTTTTGAATTAAAATTCATTTTTTTAATTCATCCTTTCTCTCTCATGGTCACATCCTCCAACTTTTGCAAGTTGGTCCCTAATCCATTTTGATTATTTTTCATCTTCTTCTAATTAACAAGGGTTAGCATGTGCACACCCTTAATCATCATTAAGGTCACATCCTCCATAATTTCCCACTTGCTTCTAATGAGTCATTAGTCCATCTAACTGAGTACTTGCACAACCTTAATCATTTGATTAGCCTAACCTAATCCCCCTCCTACTTATGGCATGTGTCCTTAAGTCAACCTTATTAAAGGCTTTCTCCTTTTGGACAAGGCATCCCCCTTCCCCATGTGAATTTTTAATTCACCTTTTAATCCCCCAAGGCACCTAAAAGAAATTTTTAATTCCTTCACTTCTCCCCACATGTCCTCTATTCATTCTTTATTCTTTCTCTCATCCCCATGAGAATATTTGAGGAATTTTTAATTCCTCACATGTCCTCTCACCCACATGGGGACAAGGACCTCCTTTATGAGGAGATCTTGTCCAATCCCAAGGTACTTTGTACCCCTCTCCATGTCATGTCCTCCTTCCACCTCATGTCCACTTCACCTTTTAGGGCTATCTCACATGCCACATGTCAAGATGTGAGGGCTTGTGAGTTCTCAACTCACCTTAGCCCTACATCTTGATATTTGTGATCAAACCGTCCATTTCCCTAGGATTTCCAAAAATCCTATAAATACCCCCTCTTTTCTCTCATTTTAGGGAGATCATTTTGCTAGCCAAACTCTTGCAATTTTGTTTCTCAACTCTTACTTAGCCATTTTCTTGTGTTCATCCACTTGCACTCATCCTCACAACTCCATTTTGCTTGCATCTACTTGCCATCCAAGGAGCATACACATCAAAGATCGAAGGGCCAACCAAAGGATCGACTCAATGCAAGGTATAAAGTTCCATTTCGTTGCTTTGTCTTGCATTGTTTCCAACTTAGGCTAATCTTGAGGTGTAGGTTGTTTTAAGTTGTTTATTTGCACTCTTTTAGTTGTTGCTTGATTTCTAACGCTCTATTTCGAATTCCATCACAATACATATTCAAACATCATTATAGTTATAATTATCTTGATAATATTATAATTATCATACAAAGCATTCATATTATTTATTATAAGTATCATAATAATAATACTCATACAAACCAAAGGTTATGATAAACCCATAGACTTACAACGATCCCTAGAAATATAATAGTTCTTAATAAAACAAAGACAAAGCAATGATCGGTAGTCAAAGACGTGATAACTAATAACAAACATAAGTTGCAATCTTATTTAATGATAAAGCAAACAATGATCGAACAGCCACCTGTGCAAAAGACACAACACTTTGGAAGGTGCGGGTGATACCAAGAAGCAACATGGAGATTCATGTCTTTGGAGAACTGATCATATATATAAGGCAGATAATCTAACAAGAAGGGGGGAAAACTATTAGGCAGCAACTTATGAAAATATCTCGGTGGCCGAGATAAATAGAAAAGAACCAGTCTTAGATATGATCGGTGGCTGGATAGGAGATAAGAGAGAGTGGCTAGAGATAAGAAACGTGGCTGGGAATAAAGGAACTCCTGCAGATCGTGTATATTAGAAAGGCAGCAGCAGTAGAAGGGAATCAAGTATACATTACCAGTAAGTTAAATATAATAAAATAAAGACATATATATATATATATATATATGTATTCATGCCAAGAAATTATTGTAAATTGAAATCAGTTGGAAATAGTAATATATATATATAAATTTATATATATATATATATATATATGGTAGATGTGTGAATTACTTGTGAATATACAATAATGATGCTCACAGCAATTAGTAAGCTTTATAAGTAATTATGATATTTTAATATGTTTGGATAGTAGATTCTTATTTTCTTGATCTACACTAACGATATCTTCTAACTGT
Organism: Sequoia sempervirens; assembly: GCA_007258455.2. NCBI lineage: Eukaryota > Viridiplantae > Streptophyta > Pinopsida > Cupressales > Cupressaceae > Sequoia > Sequoia sempervirens. The sequence goes on along the minus strand of VDFB02383282.1, from coordinate 4,822 downwards.
GAAGAACAAATCGATTGGGAATGAAGGTAAGAGATCCGCATAGCATTTCTAGTATTAATATGCATAATAGATGATGCTAATCTAATTATTGGTGCAATGCTTTCTTTAGTATTAACATAATGATAATTATTCTAGGAAATGATGTTAATATGAGCTTAAAGAACCATTGATAAATGAAAAGATATTTGATTGTTTAAAAGATTGTCTTCTTCGTGTTTGCAAACTTACTGGGGAGGAAGGGCTTGAGGAAAGTGGTGCCTAAAAACCCCACTTAAGATTCCGCCCCCGGAACCCAAGGCAAGGATGGGCCATGGAGGGGTGGAAGTTCCACTTAGGGTTCTGCCCAATCCGAAGGCATGGGTGGGCCATGGAGGGGTGGGGGTCCCACTTAAGGATCCGTCGAGGCCATGGAGGGGTGGTAGGCCTAGACCACTTATACACTCCCCTGACTTTCCCTGGCAAGTTAAGTGTCTTCCGAGGTGATGACATGGGTGGAGAAAGTAGGTACTAAGTTTCCGAGAAGAGAGGATTGTAGTATACAGCCTCTTGGGCTTGGCAAAGGACTTCAAGGCGGATCCACCCATGCCACTCCTCATATGTCTTCATAGTTGCATTTATGATTGTGTTTATATTTGATATTTGGATATTAATGCTAACAAACATGTGTATATGTGTGGAAATATCGTTATATGATGAATGCAGATTTCAATCCAAGGTCACTTCATTAGAGAGAACATTCATTTGAAAGGAAGAAACCTTAATTGGCAAACCATAAGCGAATTCTAGGGAAAAGTCAGGAAAGGGACATTACAGTGGTATCAGAGCATCCCTTTCCTGCCATCCTATGCGTGCTTGAGCTAGTTGCTTGCCTACTTGAGCTAGTTTCCTACTTGCTTGAGCTGGATTCTTGCATGTTTGAGCTACCTGCTTGCCTACTTGAGCTAGTTGCCTACTTGCTTGAGCTGTTTTCTTGCATGCTTGAGCTACTTGCTTGCCTACTTGAGCTAGTTGCCTACGTGCTTGAGCTGCTTGCCTACTTGCTTGAGCTGCTTGCTTGTGTGCTTGAGCTACCTACTTGTCTTCTTGAGCTGGTTGTTTGCTTGCTTGAGCTACTTTCCTGTGTGTTTGAGCTAGTTGCTTTCTTGTTTGAGCTACTTGTTTGTCCGGGTGAGCTACTTGTCTGCTTGGTTGAGCTACTTGGTTGTTTGCTTTAATTTCTAATTCTTATGGAGATTATCATTGTGTTTACTTTATGCTTAAAAGTTATGAAACTTTTTGAGGTTGGGAGGCACTAACAAATTAACTTATCTAAAACTAAATTATTATCCAAATGGAATAATAAAGAGTTGTGACTATTTGTGACTCCCTCAAATTTGTGATACAACGGGACAATCCAATTAAGAATAGAACCTTAGTTAACCTTGCAAGAAACTTAAATTAGGCTCTCAAGAATAGTGTGGAGGTGTGAAAGAACGTAACTCCTGATGTGAAAAGATGTTTGAAACTATGATTGCTCGAGGACAAACAATCTTGGGAGGGGAGGATTGTCATGTCCACAAATTGTAACACAATGAAATGCAAATAAATGAATAAAATAGCAAATTATGTAATAGCAATTTTATTTAATTATAATTATCAAGATGATATTACAATTAATGAAAATACAAAATAAGTATTAACAATTTAAATACCATTATAATATATAATTTCTAATATAAAAAAAATAATAATAATTATACTAAAGAAACGTCAAATAGACTATACTGCCAGCAGCAGCATTATATACAATAAGTGTCATGTTCCCAAGATTTTAATATTAGAACATAAATGTATACATATTCAAACATCATTATAGTTATAATTATCTTGATAATATTATAATTATCATACAAAGCATTCATATTATTTATTATAAGTATCATAATAATAAAAATAATAATAATACTCATACAAACCAAAGGTTATGATAAACCCATAGACTTACAACGATCCCTAGAAATGTAATAGTTCTTAATAAAACAAAGACAAAGCAATGATCGGTAGTCAAAGACGTGATAACTAATAACAAACATAAGTTGCAATCTTATTTAATGATAAAGCAAACAATGATCGAACAGCCACCTGTGCAAAAGACACAACACTTTGGAAGGTGCGGGTGATACCAAGAAGCAACATCGAGATTCATGTCTTTGGAGAACTGATCATATATATAAGGTAGATAATCTAACAAGAGGGGGGAAAACTATTAGGCAGCAACTTATGAAAATATCTCGGTGGCCGAGATAAATAGAAAAGAACCAGTCTTAGATATGATCGGTGGCTGGATAGGAGATAAGAGAGAATGGCTAGAGATAAGAAACGTGGCTGGGAATAAAGGAACTCCTGCAGATCGTGTATATTAGAAAGGCAGCAGCAGTAGAAGGGAATCAAGTATACATTACCAGTAAGTTAAATATAATAAAATAAAGACATATATATATATATATATATATATGTATTCATGCCAAGAAATTATTGTAAATTGAAATCAGTTGGAAATAGTAATATATATATATAAATTTATATATATATATATATATATGGTAGATGTGTGAATTACTTGTGAATATACAATAATGATGCTCACAGCAATTAGTAAGCTTTATAAGTAATTATGATATTTTAATATGTTTGGATAGTAGATTCTTATTTTCTTGATCTACACTAACGATATCTTCTAACTGTGAAGAACAAATCGATTGGGAATGAAGGTAAGAGATCCGCATAGCATTTCTAGTATTAATATGCATAATAGATGATGCTAATCTAATTATTGGTGCAATGCTTTCTTTAGTATTAACATAATGATAATTATTCTAGGAAATGATGTTAATATGAGCTTAAAGAACCATTGATAAATGAAAAGATATTTGATTGTTTAAAAGATTGTCTTCTTCGTGTTTGCAAACTTACTGGGGAGGAAGGGCTTGAAGAAAGTGGTGCCTAAAAACCCCACTTAAGATTCCGCCCCCGGAACCCAAGGCAAGGATGGGCCATGGAGGGGTGGAAGTTCCACTTAGGGTTCTGCCCAATCCGAAGGCATGGGTGGGCCATGGAGGGGTGGGGGTCCCACTTAAGGATCCGTCGAGGCCATGGAGGGGTGGTAGGCCTAGACCACTTATACACTCCCCTGACTTTCCCTGGCAAGTTAAGTGTCTTCCGAGGTGATGACATGGGTGGAGAAAGTAGGTACTAAGTTTCCGAGAAGAGAGGATTGTAGTATACAGCCTCTTGGGCTTGGCAAAGGACTTCAAGGCGGATCCACCCATGCCACTCCTCATATGTCTTCATAGTTGCATTTATGATTATGTGTATATTTGATATTTGGATATTAATGCTAACAAACATGTGTATATGTGTGGAAATATCATTATATGATGAATGCAGATTTCAATCCAAGGTCACTTCATTAGAGAGAACATTCATTTGAAAGGAAGAAACCCTAATTGGCAAACCATAAGCGAATTCTAGGGAAAAGTCAGGAAAGGGACATTACACATTGCCTAGTAGTTATCAGATGGTTGCCCCTTCCTTTAAGATTCCCCTCCAATGATTATCAAAACAAGTTAAAAGAAGATATCGGCCTCAAGATTCAGTTCTGAAGTTGGTTCCACTCAACCATATCGCTCCCCAAGAATTACTCGACAGGTATTTGCCTGAAACGATTGGAAGGAGTAATAGTTATCTCCTAGCGTGAAGATGGAATGATCACGGTGTAAAAGTAGAAAAAGAATCACCGTAATGTATTACCCATGCTTTCTTTATAATTATATGCCACGGCCAAGAATCTTAAGAAGTCGACATTAAGAAATTAAAGAATGCTTAGACGGTTTTCAGGATTTAATGTCGCTATTAACCATAATGTCGCGGCTTATTAAAGTTTAACTTATATTGAAGTGTCATTTAAATCTTTGTTTTTCCTTTAAGATATACATGCCGAGGTTTATAGGATTCCTTACATTGATATTTGCATAAGGTATTAAACATAAAGATTTTTGTCTCTTGATGCTATGTTGTGGCCTACGAGGTTTGTATAAGGCATTTAAACTATGCAATAATGTAAACATAAAATTTCATGCCGCTACTAGAGATTCTAAGGAGAATGAGTCAAGCAATCTCTTCAAAACAATTTAATCCTCTTTTAATAAGAGCTGAGCCCCATTGTTTAACTCTTGGCTTATGCAGCCGTAGTAAATTTTGAACATAAATTTTATAATAATAAACATTTAAGAAATATTAGTATCATAGGTAAGGTTGATGACATAGTCCTTACGTCGTCTATCTAGCATAACCGCCAAGACAAATGACCTCAACAATGATCCTAAATGATCAACGTTCTCATGCAACATGATAATGAGAGCCATCGAGAAAAAATGTTTAAAGATCACACTTCATACATATATAAACTTACTTATACATGAGTCATTTTCATCATAATAACTTATGCATGCACATATGTATCAATACGTACTTGGACGTATATGTTTGTACGTTGATGGTATCTATGTCTTTGTACGCACATACGCGTCCCTGTATGCATCTATACTTGTATGACTACATATACTTTCCTTGTCTCACATATACCTACGTTCATATATTCATTTGTTTCCATATAATAACAAGAGAGTTAATAACCCTTAAAAGAAACATACTGAACACATCTTGGTTGAATAGGACTCCCTTGACTCGAGTTGAATTATCTCCAAGCATACTAACAACACCCTAGACACCTTAGGTTTACAGAATCACTACTCAGCCAAAGTTGAGCTCAGATGGCATTTCC
>VDFB02383281.1:0-16668 GCA_007258455.2 Sequoia sempervirens | reverse complement strand
ATAAATAGAAAATCATTCTATTGGATCTACAAGCTCATACACCGATTAATGCAACATCGCAAATCTTGATAGTGAGATAACATATATGCTTAACAACCTATCCCAGTGATCCACAATTCAAAAATATGATCCAGTGAAGCATACAGATCGACATATTACCTGGATATCATGTAGTACTTTGTTCTTTACTTTATTTTCCAGTATGAATAAATTTTGATCTACGGGTCCTGGGATAATGACTTTAGTTGCCATCAATGACAACACTAGAATCCATAAACAATCTCCCCAATCCATATGCCAATAATCTCCCCCTTTGGCATTGATGGTAACACTTTAGAAATAGACCAAGTGTCTAAATCCAAAATCCAAAAATTCAAACACAACAAAACATCAAGCCCCTTAGAGGTCAAGAAATTTTTCATTGCATTCTCTCCCCCTTTGACATCAATGACAAAATTTACTACTCTCTTTCCTTTCGCTGAAATATTTACTGCACTCTTTCTCCCTTTGTGAATACAAAAAATGATCAAAATTTGAAGAACTACAACTGCTGTATAAGTCAAAAAATTATTTTATACTTATCTTTCATCTCCGGAAGGATTTTCTTCCAAGCATCTGCAACAATCCCAATAATTATTATCAGACTATTATTTTCTGATGTCCAGTTGATTATCTAAATGAGGGATTCCAGAATTGTAATTGCTTCTTCCAACTCTCCTTTCCTGAACTCCTCACCTAGGCTGGCTCCAATATGGCCATCTGGCGATCCTTCACTTTCAAAAGTGTCTATAGAGTGTTTCAGTGCAGTGAACTCTTTTGTAGCTACTTGCTAACTCCTCTAATCCTTTCTTGATTGCACCCATCCCCGTCCCAAGCATACTGTAATCCCCACTAATTTTATTCAACTCACTTTCAATCTGCTCCAGCTTATCTCTGTATTTACCAACGACATGAGGCCACTGAAGAAAATAATTTTAGATGTTATTTGTTGAGTTTATGCACTGCCTCAACACATTCATTTTCCTTTTCAATTTTGTAAGCGATAGCCTAAACTGCTTTTTCAAATGAAGAATTATTTCTTCCTCTTTCTTATCCTAAGACTCAGAGGCCATAGTTTCCCTAATACATTCAATCAACTCTTCAGGAAGTACATTCTACAAAATTTCCAACTCAATGTTATTATGCACAAAGTAACTGCCTAGAGTGCTCTCAATCAGGTCTTTCTCATATGAGGGTTTGTCTAACCATATATCAGCAATCTTTTGCATCCCATCTTTTTCTTGAACAATCTGCAGCATCTTTGTTTTGACTAAAGCACCTTCTTCTTCATTTTCTTCTGCTATTATCACATCTGGTTCAACTGATTATGGTTCATCCCTTGGAGTGTACTCATCAAAATCTTCATCTAGTATATCCAAAATTACTTGCTCTTTTCCTTTTCCTTGAATTTTAGGAGACTTGTGTGTCAGAGGAGTGTTATCAGCAAATTTTAGGGCTCTTTTATGCTTCCTTTCTATTTTACCAGAAGATGATCCAACTTTGAGTGCTTTTGTTGGAAAGGAAATAATAGTTTCTCCAAAATTTCCTAGCAACTCTCTAAATAAATTTGCATAAACTTGCTCACAATTTTCCAGAGTATTGAAATGTTCAAAATTTTGCTTACAAACCGGTTCATTTTCCTTCCATACCGCATTATCATGTTAAGGAAAGCAATTCAGAAAGTACATCATGATACATATGATCAAAGTACCAAACCTGAAGGGGTAATCTACATCCTTTGTTAATTGCACATTCTCCATCAATTGTTCTTTTAGCAAACTGCACAGGTCGAAGTCTTGATCCTCCATTATCATTTGTGAGAAATGTAAACTGCACCTACCGAGGTTGTGCCTTCTATGTTTCTGAAGAAAATTTTATATAAAATCCCATGTGCAATGTACCTTGTTATCGGATCTTTGATTGTCGAAATTATTAGAGCCCTTTGATCTCCTATTACTTTGGTTAGGGTTTTGACTTCAATGTTCTGAATCAACTTCTTTTTCGAGATATCCCCAACATTACACAATCTAGTTAAATTTTTTATCACCTCTTTTGAAATGTGATAGGGTTTATCCAGAGTGAGAGTGTCTTCATTCAATCTGTTCAAGATAAACCTAACAACTTTCGCGTTGTCAAAATAAGGAAATTTATTCCAAATGTCCAAACTTCTATGTTTTGCACCTTCAAGCCACTTCAATTCATCAACTAGCAACATATTTCTTACATCCCTGATCTTCCTACTACTATATTCATCCAAACTCATGATTCCTTTGATTTGCATCATTTTACTTTTCATACCGAACAAGGTTTTTCTACCAAGCACAAAATTAGAAATTCTACGAGTAACTAAAATACCTGATGAATTTGCCGCCAAATTGACTTGACTCCTTCAAAATTATACTACAAAGGCTCTCCTATTCTTCTTCAATGCAAGGTGATAAATGAGGGTTCCAAATATCCTTTTATAACTTACGCACCTAACCCTTTTATTCACATTAAATATTTTTCCCTAGGAGTTCTGGTTACTTTGTTTTCTCAGATAGCAAAAGAAGAATTCATCTGTGGACCTTCTAGATCTTGAATTCCTGTACAAATGATCATGGACACATTTGAAGACTGATGGCAGAACTACTAAAAATTTCCTGCATTCTGGTACCAACTACTGATAGAGGGACAAAGGATTTTCTTGAAAAACTCCCCCTAGGCCAATGGCTTAAGATCAATTTCTGGAGGAATTACCGGAGGCTACTTTTGGTATGGGCTTATCAGATTCACTTTTCTTTATCCATGTTTTCTTCATCTAATCTCTTATCTTTTCCATAGTCACTTTTCCTTTTCCTTTGTCATCTTTCTGTGAAATTCTTCCTTTGTATACCAGACCTCTTCTATCCATGTTTTTGTTCCTACAAAATCTTGCAATGTGACCAAATTTTTTGCAATTGTAACACACCAGATTTCTTTGTCTAAACCATTCATTCCAGAAGATTTCCTGATCAGATTTATTTGCCAGAGGCCTGCAAATCTTCATACGTATAGTATTAATATCTTCAGCATCGACAAGTATACTTGATTCGTCCACTGACTTATAATCAAACTTATCACAACCAAAACATTAATCCGAAAGTTGACTCTGCTTGAATTTATTTTACTTCTAACATTAGAGAACCCAGACCAAATTTATTACAAAGTGAAACTATATTAAACTTCGAGCATTGGGTTGTCTTACCTGGACACCTCCTTCCTTGTCTTCATCTTATCTCTTGGTTGAATCTTTATATTTCAAATTGAGCTTCTTCCCTTCTCATCCGTTCCCTGCCACATTGCATCCTTCTATTCTTAACTCATCAAGCTTAGCAGAACTGACTGTGGAACTTTTTTCTTTGTAATTTCATTTGTAATAGTGTTCATCTCTGAGAATAACTATTTGTCTTTCAAGCTCTTATTCATTATTTCTAGATTGTTGCAGTTCAATCTCCAGCTGAATGAGTCCATTACTAACTCTGTTGCATTCTTCAATTTTTTGTTTTAAGGACTAAGCAATATTTTCCTCATTCTTCTTTCTTTCTTCAATCTCTTTAGTTAGCTTCATCACCACAGATTCCATCTCAAGCTTTAGAGTAGCATTGTCCCTAGCAAGCTTTTCACATTCTTCAGTTATTTCTTTTAGGGTCTGATTCAAGTGAACATCTTCCAAGCTTTTATTTGCTTTCTTCTTCAATTGATCACATAGTTCCTTCCTCTTTTCTCTTGACTCATTGATTTTATCCTTCAATGATTGAATGAATTTTTCAGCATCCACAAGATTTGGCTTTAATTCTATGACTTATGCTTTAGACTGATCAAGATCATAAAGTGCCACCATAAGCTATTGTTGAAGACCACTAGAGTCCATTGCAATCCAAGATCCACCTCAAGTTGTCAAACTTTCTGTAGAGGAACCTACTATGATACCAATTGTTGGACTCAAGGAACACTGAGAGGGGGGGATGAATCAGTGTTCCACAATATTTTGAATTTCAATCCATACCTTAAACTATCAACAACAATATTTAAACTTCAATATGGATCATAAAATATTCAAAGCATTTGAACTGAAATAAACATGTAAGCACATTAAAGAGACAATTAGAACACCATAACACCAAGATTTTTACATGGAAACCCTGTTAGGGGAAAAACCATGATGGAGGTTAATCCATAATGTATACTTTGTTAAAAGTATGAAGAAAAAGGAATGCACATGCATTCAGGCACATTTCCTAGAGCTCACTGTTCAAAATAAGAAAGGCTCACTACTTGTGATTACAATAAAAGATTGAAATGAGAAGATAGCATCTAAAAATTCTTGGTTTCAGTTCTGGTGAAGCACATGTACCAAATTCTTGACCTCTTGTCTGACTTTGCACTTATCTCTGCTCTACTCTGCCTTACTTCACAACAATCCTCTTCTGCTCAAGCAAAATTCACTCAACTGATCTTATGATATTCACACACACACTTGCACTGCTTTTCACACTTCTTTGCACTTCAAAATGAATTAATGATCTTATATATATATATATCTGCTACCAAGATTTCAATTGCTATAAGTCAGCTCAGATCATGAACAATTTATGATACGCACCCACACAAGTCGGCCAAACCATAGCTGGGACCCAAAACAAAATTCTTGAACATAGAAACATTTAAACAACTACTCCTTATACATCCATGACACACTACATTCATTAAGTCGGCCACAATGAGGAAATAAATAGAAAATCATTCTACCGGATCTCCAAGCTCGTGACATCGACATTAACAATGCAACATCACAAATCTTGACAGAGATGCAAATATATGCTATACTAACAACCTATCCTGGATCCGCCAACTTAGAAAGATGATCCGTGAAGCTGAGCACAGATTCGTATTATATACGTAATTCTGAGCTACCCCGTAATACTCTTTGTTCTTACTTTATCCATGATATAGAATAGTCTTGATCTCAAGGACCAAGATAATGACTTTAGTTGCCATCAATGACAACACTAGAAGCTATGCAAAACTCCCAGCCATATGCCATTAGAGGAGATCGTAAGACGCGAAGAAGCAGCGCAGAACTCAAAGGTATGGATTTTCCAAGCGGTTGATCTCGAATCCAGTTTATACTGATTTAATACGCCAGCACTCCATGGCGAGCCTAGGACCATAAAGGAGGCTATTATATCATTTTAGATCTCCTGCTAAACAATGGAAGCAATGGCATCATAGCACGAAACCTCAGACTTGGCAATTCTTTTCCAAAGGAAAAACCATCATGTTGGTTGTAAATGGCATAAGAAGAAGATTGGATCTGATGGCAATATATTGTCGTTTAAAGGTTATTCCTGTAGGTGGAGGGATCTGATTAGAGAAAGTTATTTTCATAAGGCTGGATTGGCATCTATTATATTTCTTTTTTGTCACGGTAAACATACGCATGACTTTAGAGATTGAGAAGATGGATGTGAAGACAGTGTTTCTTCATGGTGATCTAGAAGAAGAAATTTATATGTCCCAGCCTAAGCACTTCATTGAAAAAGGTAAAGAAAGTCTGGTTTACAAGTTAAAGAAATATTTGTATGGCTTAAAGCAATCATCTAGAATGTGGTACCAAAATTTTGACACCTTTTTTTTTCATTGGGATTTGTGAGATCAAAATCAAATCATTGTGTGTACTACAAAACTGAAAATGATCGTTTGCTTATTATTTCCCTGTATGTGGATGACATGTTATTCTTTAGGAATAGTAAGGGTTTGATTTCTGCTTTAAAATCCCAATTGTCAGCACGTTTTGAAATGAAATATTTAGGTGTAGCAAGGTCTATTCTGGGTATGGAAATCAAGGAATAGGGAAAGTAGAAAGCTCTAGCTCAACCAAAGTAAGTCTATTAATACTGTCCTTGAGAGATTTAGTATGACATATTGCAAGTAGTTAGTTGTTCCAGTGTTGTAGGGAATGAAGCTATCTGTTGGAGATTGTCTGAAGTCTCCTATTAAGATGGAGGACATGACCAGGGTGCCTTATGCAAGTGCGGTTGGAAGTTTAATGCATGCAATGGTCTATACCAGGCTAGATATTTCCCAAGCATTGGGAGTTCTTAGTCGGTTTATGGCTAATCCAGGAAGACCGCATTGGGATGTTGTAAAGAGTTCTTAGTTGGTTGATGGCTAATCCAGGAAGACCACAGTGGGAGTATGCTTTGTGTTATCATGGAAACTCGGTTGGATCATAGAGGTCTCTTAGCATTTGTGAGTATGTGGATTCTAACTAGGAATGGGATGTTAATAGTAAAAGATCCACCAGTGGATACATCTTCATGCTATTCAATGGTGCAGTTAGTTGGATGACCAAGCAGTAGGTTGTAGTCGCTTTATCTACTATTGAGGTGGAGTACATGGAAACAACACATGCTTGCAAGGAAGCCATTTGGCTTAGAAATTTGTGTTCTGATTTTGGGTTTAATGCAGGGCAGATTACTATTTTTTGTGACAATCAGAGTGTTATTTATTTGGTGAAAAATCCCACTTTCCATGCTAGGATGAAGCATATCAATGTTCAGTATCATTTCATTCATGATATGGTTGAGGATGGAAAGGTTAATCTTGAAAAATTGGATACTCTGGAGAATGTCGCGTTGATGCATTAACAAAGCCTGTGAGCACAGACAAGTATAGGCGGTGTGCCAGTTCGACGGTCCTTGGGGCCTATGACTTTCAATAACTTCAAGTTTGGAAGAAGCCAGTAAGTCTTCGTCAAGTGGGAGAATGTTGGAAAATGTGCCTCAACTTGCTGGCTTGGAACTTCCCTTAAAGCTTGGTGTTTTCCCTTTATCAGCCTTCATGTTGTGGGATCGCTGAATTTCTAAACTTTGGAACTCATGTCACGAACTTCTGGAAATTCATATCTTTTCGACATATCACTAGATCACGGAAAGTTGGAACTCTTAAACCTATGTCATGGGGTTCTTGAGTTTCATAACCTCCCAACACAGCAATCTCCTTGTTTTCGCGGCATTCCAAGTTTTCATAACCTTTTTCATGGAGTTCTAGAGTTTCATAACTTAGCAACTTAGCGATCTCTTTATTGTCTGGATGTCACGAGTTTTTAGAACCTCGTAACCTCTAACATGAGGTTCTGTCATTTGGTTGTTTAGAAACTTGGTGATAAAGCAATATGTGATGGAAGGCATATGATGAGACCCGAAAGGTTGATAAGGATAGATAGTGTTATGGATGAGCAGATGGTGATTATCGATTGGATGATCATGCAATTCGCATCCTTGTTGTAAATTGTGTGGCATTCGTTAATGTAAACATGGGTAGCTCATCTAGTAACTGACATTGGAGGAAGAATGAATTAAACAACTACTCCAACAATCAAATTAAATGAATATTTGATCTTCATGATGGCAGGACGATTTGTAGAGGTGATCAAGATCAAATTAGATCGGATGGATAGTAGGATGCATTGAACGCATATTCAAATCATTTGTATCCTAATTAAATGGTGTGTGGCTCGATGAAGAGGGTAGTTGAGTGGTTCTACATTATATGATTTACGAGCATTGTAATAGTGTGAGAGAGGAGAACTATAATTTGTGAGTGAGGTCGATCAAGGGATTGTATTGTTGTTGTGAGTTAACACCTAAGAGTGAAATATGTAACTTTGTATGTAATTTTTTACTCTAATATAAATTGGTTTTACTTGGTGTGTGGGTTTTTCTCCCGTAAGGGTTTTCCCACATAAATTTGGTGTTCAATTTTTTGTGTGTTGTCTGATTGATTTACTCTGTTAATGTGCTTCTTAATATTTTGTAACTCAATTTAGTTTTTCTGCACTTCTTCCCTAAGAATTTTGCATTAGGAAGGCATTTCCACACTGGGATTTCCTTATAGTTGGTGCCTATTTTCTCCTTTTCTAAGCAGGAGGAGGTCTTGGCATGAATTTTTGTCTCCTTTTGGCAAGGATGTTAAAGGTGCAAATGCAAGTAGTGATTATGTTCCTACTGTCTGTTTGCTTAGCACTTCTTTGAAGGTGCTTCCTATGAAGTTGGAGTTGTATGCTCTCAGTGTTGGCTTCTTTGGGTTTGTTTGGGTTTCTTGGGAACCATTTCTCGACCTATCTCTAGGTGTGGTTCCTACTCGTATGGAGTTTGTGGATGATATTTCTATACTAGTGTTGTTGGGGTTCTATGCGGGTGACTTGGAGATGTATCCCCTATTGGAGTCGGTGTTGTGGTTTTTTTTCCATTGGGAATAGTGATTTTGGGGATGCTTCTACCTATGTCTTGTGCTAGAAGGACTAGAGGCCCTTTGGCTTGTTGGGTTTGTATCTTTCCAATGTGTTGTTGTCAACCCTTTGTGGTTCATGGAAATTCTAGCTTGAGGTTGGACAAGGTTTTGTCTCCCCTATTTTTTATTCTCTTCTGTTTGGGAGTTTCAGATGCTTTCCCTTATAGATTTTCTCTAGACCCTCATGTTTTGAGGGTTTATTGGTTAAACCTTTCTAAGGCAGCTTTCATTTCCCTTATTTCTATCAAGATGTTGGTTGGGTTGTGCTCAATGAGTTTATTAATGTCCCAGATGTTATCGATGCTATAGGGAGAGTTTGTTGCCCTTGTTTCCAATTTGGTGCTATTGACTGGGCTATTCTCAATGTTTTATTGTTATCCCAATTGATATTAGAGTTAAAGGGAGTCTCTACTACCATTTCCTTTTGTGTGATTTCCCTCTTCTTGCTTCTTCAATTTGTTTCTCTTATAGATATGGATATCCCTCCTATTGAGGTGGAGTTGGCATCGATTAGTGTGGTTGAGATATTATAGTTGAGTTTGTTGTTAGGGAGCTCTGGTTGCTTTTATTTTAGAATCATTTTTGTCTCTCCTATTGAGGTGAGGATGAGAAGGGGAGGTTTTTTTTTTCTTCCTATAGAGGTGGTGTTTTCTCCTATTGAGGTGGAGATTTTTGGAGCAAACGAGATTGTTTTGATGCTAGGGAGTGGTTGTTTCCCTACCTTCTATTATGTTCTCTTTCCTCCTATTGAGGTGGAGGCCAAGAATGGTGATGGGATCCTAGATCCTCATCTAAAGATAGGACATATGTGTTATGGTAATGTTAGTTGTTGGGCATGATTATCTTTGGCATCTTTACTTGATTGGATAGGGTTTTAGGTCCCTGTAAAATCTAGTTGTAAAAGGGTTTTGGGGCCCCTTCAAAACCTATTTGGAGTATTATGGTCTCTTTATTTCATCTCTCTTGACTGATGTTATTTGGCTATTGTTTGGATTTTTTTTACTTTTTGGCAAAGTCCCATGATTTGATAGGGTTTTGAGTCCCTTTAAAACCTATTTTTTAAGTGTTTTGGGTCCCTTCAAAACCTATTTTTCCCACTAATCAAAAATATCATATGCATTCAATTAAGCAAGTAATAAATACTTTTATAATTATTTAGAATATTAATTATAAGGTTTTATAATTCCATTAATAAGAGGTCATGATAGTGGAACACCAAGTTAAAGGACAAGGGAAAGCATGGAAAATTCAACCCTTTATGGTTTGGGCCTTATAGAATAGTTGTGAGGTTTGAATTTCATGTCTACTATCTCATAGATTTTGATGGATAATTAATGGAGCTACCTATGCATGGTCAACATATACAACTTTAATTTTTATAATTGATGCAACACAAAAAATTTCCTAGTGAGTACAATCATCTTCCATATTTTTCTCGATATTTTTTAGTGGTCTTGATTCATGTTGGTCAGGATAGTGTTTTGTTTTGATATTGGTAAAAATTTTGGTTTACTTTTAGAGTTTGTTGGATTCTTGTTGTTCTTGCAAGAGGCACATATCCCTAAAAAGAGTTACTATTGGGATTTTGGCCAAAGTTTTGAGGGACGAGGTTTCCTTGTTCTATTTGTGTTGGGAAATGTTTAGGAAGTTTGTTAAATTGAGATCAAATAAAGAATAAATTTTATTGCGGGTCTTTCTTGTCTATTTGGATCATGTCTTGTTCCTAACTAGTTTTAATTCCTTACAAAAGGAGAAAAAGTGAAGAAAATGACTAAGTATAGATTTTACGAGAACCTGAATTCCAAGTGAAAATCCCCTTTTAAAATTTATTGGGTCCAGTTTGGTTGCATTTTCTCACTTGTTCAGTTACTTTCATTTTTTTAGCACCATTAAGTCATTTGTAGGATCTTGATGGTCATTTGAACTACACTTTTAAAATTTTGAGAACCGATTCACTTGGATTTCCCTACCCCTAATAATTCATAAGTCAAAATTAAATGTTTGCAAAATTTTGGGGCTTATTTAAACGTAATTGATAAATGCTTAATTTTTAGTCAGTTTACTTAATTTTTTCCACATGAATACCTTTATGGGAATTTCCCCTCCATCTGAACTTCCCCATTTGAAACTGCAGTATCTAGTTCACTCTAACCTATTATAAGGCCAAATTTAAATGTTCAAAAAAGCTTGATGTACATTTAAACCTATATATTTGTCTAGTTCACTTTGAAATTTTCACATTCCACACCTATGTGATTTCATCATTCCATCACCTTTGCATCATCACCCCTTTTATCAAAAATGCATAGCCAATTCAATGGAACCTTTTAAAACCCACATTCTAATCTAGTTCAATTGGTCTCCCCCATAAAACCAGTTCACTCAAATTTTCCTACATGCCATCCTTTATTGATGTCACCATGTCCATGCTAACATCATCCCACCCTACTTACATCATCCTATTTGAAGCACCCCCAATCCATGATGATATCATTCTTATGTCATGGTGATGTCATCATATCCTTTTGTTATGTCATCATTAGAACTTTTCATCTAAAACAAACTCTAAAATCAATTATGAAGTATGTCAATTAGTTTGGTTTTCCCCATAGGTGTATTTCCAACATATTTTTCCACAAATCTAGGGTAGTGGAAAGATCCCAAAATAGTTTGATTATACTCTTGAACCACCCAAGCCTTCATTCTTACATGAAAAAGGGTCTTAGTGGTGCCATAACATAAATAATTATATCATTAATCCACTTACTACTTTCCAGCTAATTAAATGAGAATAATTTTGAATATGTATTTGGGCACCAAAACTTAACATGTGGTTTTTGTTTCAACTACCCTCCATTATCACAAAGTGGTCACCCAACTACCAAAAATAAATGATCAACCTACCAAAAGTTATTGCTTGATCTTTCTTTCAATTTTTATGCCTATTTTAGGTGGGATTGATCCCTAGACACATATTTAGTATTGCTACAGTGCAAACAAGTTAGAGTTTTGACTCAAATAGCTTGTTTTGATGTTATTACTCTTTCCAAAGGGTTGGTTAGTGATTATAATTAGTGTAGAAGAGGTGTTAGTGAATTCTAGGGTCACAATTATTGAAATTTAATTGTACATACTATGGTAGAGTATGTTGTAGATGTAATTATCCAAAATATTAGGTACTTGTTCAAGGTTATCTCTTGGTATGATAGAGTTTCCTCTCAACATATCCAAATACCACATGGGGAATTCTGTTGGATAATGCACAAATGTTTTGCCTACTACAAACCGAGCTAAAATGATATTTTATTGTTTCACAAGTAGACTTGTAGCTTGATTATGGATAAACTCATACAGAGCCCACTATTTCTGAGACACCCAGCCTTCGACCGGCCTTTGATTCATTTGATACAGGATACCACCTATGCAGTTTTCAAACATTTTACACAGGGAACTTGGGATATGCTTGTGATTCCAATCACTTATGCTACAACAGTTCTATTAGTGGAATAGTATGCTTTCATTAGTTCTTATGATTGTGTTAATCGTATTGTCATGATGAAAATGGATAAATGTGTTATTGTCATAGTTTTGATGAGACCTAAACTTGAGATAGATGATCATTTGAAATAGTTTATAATGTTGTAATGATTTATTTGTAAATTTGATAGAATAAGTTTCTTACAAAAAGGATAAATTACTTAATATTTATGTTACATCTAATTAATTTTAAAATAATAGATGATGTTAAACATATAGATGAGATTTTTTGATTTAGTTGTTTCGGCTATCATGTATTGGATATATTAACATGTGACTTTGAGTGTGCAAGAATATTACTCCATGGTCCATGGAAATTGGAGACTCCTTGGGAGCCCTATGTATTTCTTTCCTCAGAGACACAAGACCCCATTCCATATGAGTAAGGACTTTCATGCAATGGGTTTAATTTTAGGATGTAGTTGAGGAACGCAGTTTGGGAGGCTAGGACAGTAAAGCCTTTATTTTGAGGAGGGTTTTCGCTTTTCTCATTTACTATCAAATGCATATTTTTATCTGACTTTGAGGGCTTAAAAATATTTATTTTCATGTGTGTTTATATTTTAAAACTCACCCTGGGCCCACCTGGCAAGTTAGATCACTATGCCTATTCTCGGACACACTTCATAGTCTAAAGAATGTAGGGTGGGATTTTGAAAGCCTGGGAGAGCTGAGTGTTATCCTCTAATCTCATTTATAGGAGGAAATTGACCTCATGGAGGGATTGTTAAACCCTCAATCAAATTTCTGAGACCTTCATTGAGTGACCATATCAAGTCCCTTCTCTATCTTCCTAAAATGTCCCACTAAGTGGAGCACCTAGTGTAGGGATTTGAGCTTGATGCAACAAAGACAAACTTGACAATTATCACCCTCCTATTCATGATATTAAAATCCTTGAGATTCACATTTATCTCCCATTAAAGAATGAGCAGGTTCTTGTCTTGCCACAATTTTCACATTTTGGGA
This sequence comes from Sequoia sempervirens, assembly GCA_007258455.2. Classification (NCBI taxonomy): domain Eukaryota; kingdom Viridiplantae; phylum Streptophyta; class Pinopsida; order Cupressales; family Cupressaceae; genus Sequoia; species Sequoia sempervirens. Next base: position 3,807 of record VDFB02383281.1, on the reverse strand, counting down.
AGGGATCTTATGAATTGCAATGAGGAAGTATATGACTTTGCCTTTTGGGATCTTTATAACATTCTTCACCTTATAAACATTATATTAGAATGCACAAATATATACTTAAGAAGGAGGTAGTGAATCCAAGATATACAACAATTATTCCAATTCAAATTTATCAACCAAATATTTGTATTGCCTTAAATAGATAAAGTATCAAACTATGCAACTCAAAACCATAAGCACACAACCATAACACCATATTTACATGGAAAATCCTAGAAGGGAAGAACCATAGTGAGAAAGCTACTTGGAACTACTGTCCTAATCCATCCTCATAAATAAAAATAAGATATACAACAAGTTTTATGGGCTACAACCCAAAGGAAGATACAAATCCATGAAACGCAGTTTTTATGGCTTCAACCAAGGAAGCTACAACTCCCTACAAATTACAACACTTGCATAAAGAGGCTACAACCTTAGTACAACATACTTGACACAATCTTCTAACTAAACACCATTGCAACAACAACACCCTTCACACTAACTTATATCTTCAACTCACTTCCACACACACATGTACTCACACATACCTCCTCACATACTCACACACACACTCAACCTTTTGAAACAAATTGATCTTTTATTTATATCCTCCACAAGCTTCAAAAAATTTATCCTTTATTAGCCAAGATGAATGTGTAACATGAAACGTGCAACAACCACAACAAGTGAGCTCCAAAACATCCATAGTAAGATAAAATAAATGTGGTTCAAACCAAGAGATAATCAGGACCTATTTTACCTTAGCAAGCATCTCCATATTTTCACATGCATCCAAACACCTAGCATAATCATCTTAACATACCAAGTCAAACCAACAAACAATTAACCTTCCATGCATTAGCTCTAGACTAAAAGCGATACCAAAGAGACAAAATAACATCATGTGGATCACTTTACAAACATTATATGACTTGAAAAAACGTTCTCATACACTCCTTTCACAACTTCATGCTACATAACGCTAGCACAAACAAACAAACAAACATTAAACCTGACATGTCTTGCAAATTTTGAAAACATAGTCTTGGATAGAACATCAAAAATTAGACTGCATTAATCCTCAACACTTGAAACTTGAAATGAGAGAACATACAGACAATCTAAACTTATCCTCCAAGCCACAAGAACACAAATTCAAATGTGGAGAAATTTGGAGCATTCCTCTGATCCTTTCTAATTACAACACTGTAATATTGTCTTCATTTTGCTAGCACTCAGAAATTCTATGATAAATTATATTCCTTGAAATCAAGAACATGCATACTTTACACCCATCTCTATCTAACTTCCAAACCACAAGGCCATATCTTCAAATTCTAAGGAATGTGAAACATTCTCCTGAGATCCTTCAATACAACTTCATGTTCTTTTGACTGCATGAAACATTACACACTTTCTTGCATCACTTATGCAATGATTTACATCAAGGAATAGAGAATACAATATTCACTCCATCATAGATATTAATTACAACTCTTTTCATCAAAAGAAAGAAACCACAACTTCTTCATATCAACATACACTTCAACCTTTCAACTTTTACCTATTCATGAATGACAGAAGATATGGTACAATGTGTACAACATGCTCATGGAATTCATCACCATGTCCTCCTCATAATTATTTTGATCATCACTCCTTTTCTCCTTTGAACTCTTACCCTTTTGACATCTTTGATGACCACTCTATTTACATCACATGCAACCTTCAACAATACCACTCTTTTGACATCAATGATAACACGTGCAACAATCTCCCCTTTTGGAATTGATGGAAATACTAACCTAATATACAATTTCTCCCCCTTTGGCATCAAGGGTAAAGGGCTAGTGGTCTTCCTCTATACCTACAACAACATGCAAGCTCTCCTTTTCTACACAAACCTTATCATCCATCTAAGATTCTTCCTACCTACTCCCCCCAAGAGGTAGCCCTCATCAATCTAGGGATAAATATATTTCTTGAATTGATCCCCTAGAAAGATGCACCCTTTATACATTTGGTTAGAAGGAGGGGAAAAACCCCTAAATTCTGTCTGAGATATTCAAATTTTTCCTTAGAAATTTCCTTTGTAAAGATATCTACAACCTAATCCTTTGTAGGTACATATTCCAATTTTACCTCTTGATTTGTAACCTTTTGTCTTAAAAATTGATACTTGATAGATTGTGTTTGGTTCTAGAATGCATCATTGGATTATTTGAAATATTGATGGCACTTGTATTTTCACATAGAATAAGAATGGGATCATCATATGTTACCTTGATATCCTTTAATGTTTTCTTCATCCACAACACTTGAGTGCAGTAGGATACTACAACTATATACTCTACTTTTGTTGTTTATATGGACACTAAATCTTGCTTCTTACTAAACCATTAGACCAATATATCTCCCAAAAAGAAATCTCCATCACCAGTATTTCTTCTATCATCAACACTACCAGCCCAATCTGCATCAACAAATGCACTCAGGGAAAATTCATCACCTTTTTTATACCATAATCCATAATTCAAAGTGCTCTCCAAATATCTTAAAATCCTCTTGACTACCTTCACATGAGTTTCTCTTGGATCAACTTGAAACCTTGCAACCAAGCAAACAGTTTGCATAATTTTAGTCCTTGATGTTGTTAAGTACAATAGGCACCCAATAATAGACCTATACATAGTCTGATTAGCCTAAGGTGACTCATCATCTTTTCTCAAATGACAACTCGTTACCATAGGAGTATTCACTAGTTTGCAATATTCCATACCAAACTTCTTTAACATCGCCTTGGCATGCTTCACTTGAGAGATAAAAAAACCATCATCTATTTGAGAAATTTGGAGTCCAAGAAAGAATGATAGCTCACCCATCATAGACATTTCAAATTCTTTTGCATATCTTCTACGAAATTCTTACATATTTAATCATTATCACCAATTATTATATCATTTATATAACAACTATTATAATTTTCTCATCCTCAATTTTGATATAAAGATTGTTATCTACAATACCTTTCTTGAATCCTTGCTCAAGTAAATACTTTTCCAACCTTGCATACCAAGTCCTAAGACTTGTTTGAGACCATATAAATCTTTATTAAGTCTACATACGATGTTTGGGTCTTCCGATAGCTTAAATCCATCAGGTTGTTCTATGTAGACTTCTTCTAAGTCACCATTCAAGAAGGTAGATTTAACATCCATTTGATATACCTTGAAATCCTTGTGAACTACAAATGCAAGAAATTTTTTGATTACTTATATTCTTGCCACCAGAGAAAATGTCTCCTCAAATTCAATTATTTCCACTTGTGAATAACCTTTGCACACCATCCTTGCTTTGTTTCTCACCACCTCTCTACCTTTATTTAATTTATTTTTGAATACCCATTTTATCCCTATATCACATTTTTATCTACAGGCCTTGGCACCAATTCCCAAGTTTAATTATTTTCTATTTGATTTAGTTCTTCCATTTCTTGTATCCATCCTTCATCCTTTCTAGCATCAGCAAAAGTTTTAGGTTCTATTATTGATAGTAAAAAAAATTACTTGTTCATTTTCCCTTGCAAACCTTCTTCTAGTTTGCACTCCTTCATTCTTATCTCCAATTATATGATCTTCTGAGTGATTCTTTTGAACATACTTGGCAAGAGTCTTGGTAATATTATCTTGTATTTCTTCATTTTCTTCAATTTCTTCTTCTTCTTCTTCTATTCAGGCTAAATTTTACATGACTCTTCATCAACCCAACATTTACATT